>JARQOC010000004.1:200287048-200342709 GCA_033576535.1 Allobates femoralis | reverse complement strand
TATCTTCTATCCTATCTTATTCCTATCCTATCCTTTTCCTATCCTATTTTTATCTATCTTCCTATTTTCTTATCCATTCTATCCTATCCTATTCTATTCTTATCCTATTCTTATCCATCCTATCCTTACCTATCCTATTTTCCTATTCCTATCCTATTTTATTCCTATTCTATCTTATCCTATTCTTATCCTATTCTTATCTATCCTATTCCTATCCTATTTTCCTACTTCTTTTTATCTTACCTATTCTTATCCTATTCTTATCCTATTCTTTTCTATTCTTATCCTATCCTATTCTTCCTATTCTTATCCTTTCTTATCCTTTCTTATCTATCCTATCCTATCTTTTATCCTATCCTATTCTTATCCTTTTCCTATCTTCTATCTATTTTCATCCTATTTTATCCTATCTATATCCTATCCTATTTCTTATCCTATCCATCTTCATCCTATTATCTTATCCTATCCTATTATCTTATCCTATCTTATCCTATCTATTCTTATTTTATCCTCTTATCCTATTCTTTATCTTATCCTATTTCTTCTATCTATTCTTATCCTATCCTATCTTCCTATTCCTATCCTATTCTTATCCTATCCTTATCCTATCCTTATCCTATCCTATCCTTATCCTATTCTATTCTTATCCTATCCTATTTCTTATCCTATCCTCCTATCCTATTCTATTCATCCTATCCTTTCCTATTTTCTTATCCTATTATCCTATCCTATTTATTCCTATATTTATCCTATTTATCTATCTTTCTATCTTCTATCTATCCTTTTTCCTATCCATTCCTATCTATTCTTATCCTATCTTTTTATCCTATCCTATTCTATTTCCTATCTTCTATCCTTATCTTTCTATCTATTTCTATCTATCCTATTCTTATCCTATCTTATCCTTCCTTCTCTATTCTATCCTATTCTATCCTATCTATCCTATCCTATCTTTTATCCTATTCTACCTATCTTTATCCATTCCTATCCTATCCTATTTTATCTACCTTTCTTATCCTATTCTTATCCTATCTATCTATCCTATTCTTATCTATTTTCCTTTCTATCCTATTTCTTTCTATCTATTCTATCCTATCCTATCTTACCTATTTATCCTATCTTTTCCTCTATCCTATTCTATCTATCTTTCTTTTCTATCCTTCCTTTTATCCTATCCTATTTTATCCTATCTATCTTATCCTATTCTTATCTACTTATCTATCTATTCTTATCCTATTCTATCCTATCCTATCTTATCCTATCTATTCTTATCCTATTATCATCCTATCTACCTATTCTATTATCCTATTTCTTTCTATCCTATCACCTATCTTTCCTACTCTATTTATCCATCCTTTTATCATTTTTCATTTCTATCTATCTATTCTATCCTTTATTCTTATCCTATCTTTCTATCCTATTCTTATCCTTATCCTATTCTTATCCTACCTATTCTTATCCTATCTATCCTATCTTATCCATTCTTTCCATCCTATTCTTATCCTATTCCTTTTTTATCCTATCCTATCTATATCCTATTCTTATCCTATTCCTTATCCTTATCTTTTTATTCTCTATCTATCTCTATATCTTATCCTTATCCTATTCTTATCCTACTTTTATCTTCTATCCTATTCTTATCCATTCCTATTTTCTATCTTTCTATCCTTCCTATTCTTATTACCTTCTTATCATATCCTATTATCTATTCTTATCCTATTCTTATCCTATTTTATCCTATTCTATCTTATCCATTTCTATTTCATTCTTTCTATCCTATTTATCCTCCATTCTTATCCTATCTATCTTCCTATTCTTCATTATATCCTATTCTTTCCTATATTTATCCTATCTATTCTATCCTATCCTATCTTCCTATTCATCCTATTCTTATCCTTATTCTATCATTCTATCTTCCTCATTACTATCCTATCACCTTCTATCTATCCTTCTATCCTATCTACCTTATCCACTATCTATCTATCTATCCTTTATCTATTTATCCATCTTCTATCCTATTTTTCTATCTACTATCCTATCCTATTCCTTTTTCCTATCCCTTCTTCTACCTATCTTATCTCTCCTACTCTTCTCTTTCCTATTCTTTATCCTTATTTTCCTCCATCCATCACTATCTTCCATACTATCCTATTCATCTATCTTATCTATCCTATTCTTATCCTATCCTATTTCTATCTATCCTATTCTATCTATCTATTCTATCCTATCATCTATCCTATCCTTATCCTATATCCTATACTTTCTTATCTATCTATCCTATCCATATTCTCTATCCTATTCTTATCTATCATCTATTCTTCTATCCTATTCTTATCTCTATCCTATTCTTATCCTATCCTATTCTATCTATCCTATTCTTATCCTATCCTATTCTTATCCTATCTATTCTTATCCTATCCTATTCTTATCCTTATCCTATCCTATTCTTATCCTATCCTATCTATCTATCCTTATTCTATCTATTTATCTCTATCCTTTATCCTATTTCATATATCTCTATTCCTATTCTTATCCTATCTTTTACATCTATTCTTATCCATATCTTTATCTATCCTATCTCTATTCTTATCCTATTCTTATCCTATCCTATTCTTATCCTATCCTTTTATCCTATTCTTATCTCTATATCCTATCTATCTATCCTATATCTTATCCTATTCCTATCTTATCCTATCCTATCTTATCTATATATCCTAATTCTTATCCTATTTCTATACCTATTCATCCTATCTATATCTTATATCCTATCCTATCTTATCCATCTACTCTTATCCTTACCTATTCTATATCCTTTTCCTATCCTATCCTATTCCTATTCTTATCCTATCCTATTTATCCTTATCCTATTCCTATTCTTATCCTATCTTATCTATCCTATTCTATCTATTCTTATCCTATTCTTATCCTATTCTATTCTACTATTCTATCCTATTCTTATCCTATCCTATTCTTATCCTATCCTTATCTTATCCTATTCTTATCCTATCCTATTCTTATCCTATTCTTATCCTATCCTATTCTATCTATCTATCCTATCTTATCCTTATCTATCTATCCTATTCTATTCCTAATCCTATCTTATCCTATTCTTATCCTATCCTATTTTATATCCTATTCTTATCCTATCCTATCTATATATCCTATTCTTATCCTATCTATATCCTATTCTTATCCTATTCTATTTATCTATTCTTATCCTATCCTATTCTTATCCTATTTTATATCCTATTCTTATCCTATCCTTTATTCTTATCTATCCTATTCTTATCCTATCCTATCCTATCCTATTCTATCATCTATCCTATCCTATTCTTATCCTATTCTTTCTATCCTATCTATTCTATCCTATTCTTATCCTATCTATTCTTATCCTATCCTATCTATCTATCCTATTCTTATCCTATTCTTATCCTATCCTATTCTTATCCTATCCTATCTTATCTATCTATACTATCCTTTCTTATCCTACCCTATTCTATCCTATCCTATTCTTTTATCCTATTCTTAATATCCTATTCTTATCCTATCCTATTCTTATCCTATATTCTTATCCTATCCTATTCTTATCCTATCCTATTCTTATCCTCTTCTTATCCTATCCTATTCTTATCCTATCCTATTCTTATCCTATTCTATTCTTATCCTATTCTATTCTTATCCTACCCTATTCTTATCCTATCCTACTCTTATCCTATCCTATTCTTATCCTGTTCCTATCCTATTCTATTCTTATCCTATCCTATTCTTATCCTATACTATTCTTATCCTATACTATTCTTATCCTATTCTATTCTTATCCTATCCTATTCTTATCCTATTCTTATCCTATCCTATTCTTATCCTATTCTTATCCTATCCTATTCTTATCCTATTCTTATCCTATTCTTATCCTATCCTATTTTTATCCTATTCTTATCCTATCCTATTCTTATCCTATCCTATTCTTATCCTATCCTATTCTTATCCTATCCTATTCTTATCCTATTCTTATCCTTTTCTTATCCTATCCTATTTTTATCCTATCCTATTCTTATCCTATCCTATTCTTATCCTATACTATTCTTATCCTATTCTATTCTTATCCTATCCTATTCTTATCCTATTCTTATCCTATCCTATTCTTATCCTATTCTTATCCTATCCTATTCTTATCCGATTCTTACATTTTCTTTTGTTATTTTTACGGATCAATTTGTGAAGCACCTGGGGGTTCAAAGTGCTCACTGTGCATCTAGATACGTTCCTTGGTGGTCTAGTTTCCAAAATGTGGTCACTTATGGGGTAGCTCCAATGTTTAGGCACACAGGGGCTCTCCATACGCGACATGGTGTCCACTAACAATTGGAATTGTTAGCGGACATTAAAAAAAAAATTTGTGTGAAAAAAAAAGTGCTTTTCCCTTATTACGGATCAATTTGTGAAGCACCTGGGGGTTCAAAGGGCTCACTTTGCATCTAGATACGTTCCATGGTGGGTCTAGTTTTCAAAATGGGGTCACTAGTGGGGAAGCTCCAATGTTTAGGCACACAGGGGTTCTCCAAATGCGACATGGTGTCCGCTAACAATTTGAGCTGGTTTTCCATTCTAATTGCTAGCGGACACCATGTTGCGTTTGGAGAGCCCCTGTGTGCTTAAACATTAGAGCTCCCCCACAAGTGACCCCATTTTGATAACTAGACCCCCCTAGGGAACTTATCTAGATCGGTGGTGAGCATTTTGAACCCCCAGGTGCTTCACAAATGAATCCGTAAAAAATGAAAAAAGAAAACGTATGTGAAAAAAAAGTACTTTTTCATTTTTACAGATCAATTTGTGTAGCACCTGGGAGTTCAAAGTGCTCACTATGCATCTAGATAAGTTCTTTGGGGGGGTCTAGTTTCCAAAATGGGGTCACTTGTTGGTGGGCTCCAATGTTTAGGCACACAGGGGCTCTCCAAACCCGTGCAGTTTTTGGAATGGTGTCACTTTTGGGTGTTTTATGTCATGTACACCCCTCAATTGTGATGTGTTCACTAAAAAAAATGGTTTTGTACATTTTGCAGGAAAAATGAAAAATTGCTGATGAACTTTGAACCCTTATAACTTCCTACCAAAAAAAAATGTTTTTTCCCAAAATTGTGCTGTTGTAAAGTAGACATGTGGGAAATGTTATTTATTAATAGTGATGAGAGAGTACTAAAATGCTCGGGTGCTTGAAGCTCGGGCCGAGCATCCCAAGATACTTGTGTACTCGGCCCGAGCACTGAGCCCAATGTTATCCTATGGGAGACCCGAGTATTTTTATGAAATGACTGCCGGCAGCATGAAGAAACCCTAAAAATGTCACAAAAGTCTCAGAAGAGTGCTCAAATGACATGGCAACACCATGGGGAAGACCCCTGGAAGCATTTCTCACTCAAAAGTCACAGCTGTGAACAATGCTGTCCGAGTTTCACGCCAATTTTACGGAGTCACCAGAAAACCTTCCAAAATGACACCAAAATGAATATTCAGGGTGGAAATGTTAAGGGCACATACCCAATAGTGAAATACAGCTGGTGTATGTTACTTTTTGTGATTACATGAAAGATTTTATGTGAAAACATTGTGCGGCATTCCGATGACCCTGAGAAGAGATGTACATGAAGGCCTGTCTTGACATAATGTGCCCATTTTGAGGAACTGGGTCTATTGTAGTATTTTCCTTTGCCAGGTCAGTCCAAAATTGGGAGGTTCACCAATGCCCCTGGATAGAGACGTGCATGAGGGCCTGTAAACCTGAAGTGCCCATTGTAAGGAAGTGGGAGTATTGTAGTATAGCCCTTTGGCAGGGCAGCCAAAAATTGGGAGGTTCACCAATGCCCCTGGATAGAGACGTGCATGAGGGCCTGTAAACCTGAAGTGCCCATTGTAAGGAAGTGGGTATATTGTAGTATAGCCCTTTGGCAGGGCAGCCAAAAATTGGGAGGTTCAACAATGACCCATGCATACAGACATGCATGAGGGCCTGTAAACCTGGAGTGGGTGTATTGTAGTATAGCCCTTTGGCAGGGCAGCCAAAAATTGGGAGGTTCAACAATGACCCATGCATACAGACATGCATGAGGGCCTGTAAACCTGGAGTGGGTGTATTGTAGTATAGCCCTTTGACAGGGCAGCCAAAAATTGTCAGGCTCCACATTGTCCCTGGATAGAGACGTGCAGGAGGGCCTGTAAACCTGGAGTGGGTGTATTGTAGTATAGCCCTTTGGCAGGGCAGCCAAAAATTGGGAGGTTCAACAATGACCCATGCTTACAGACATGCATGAGGGCCTGTAAACCTGAAGTGGGTGTATTGTAGTATTGCCCTTTGGCAGGGCAGCCAAAAATTGGGAGGTTCAACAATGACCCATGCATACAGACATGCATGAGGACCTGTAAACCTGGAGTGAGTGTATTGCAATATTGCCCTTTGGCATGGCAGCCAAAAATTGGGAGGCTCCACATTGTCCCTGATTAGAGACGTGCATGATGGCCTCAAAACATTTTTCCCATTGAAAAGGTGCGGGTCTCCTGTCGTTGTAATGCCCATTCCAAAAGAATGGGCGAAAAATTTACCACTGCGGGTATACCTGAAACAACAGCCTAACTATTGTAACGGTCATCATGGTGGCACATGAGGAAAAGGAGGAGCAGTCCAGCGATTAGTCAAAGTCCAGAAGTATGTACCCATGGGTGAGTGGAGGTACATGGCAAATTCCCATAACAAAATTTAAATTACACTGTCAGTTGTTGGTGATGTGGTGAAGTCTGGCCCAATCCAACCCTTGTTCATTTTGATCAGAGTCACCCTGTCAGCATTTTCAGTTGACAGGCGGGTGCGTTTATCAGTAATGATTCCACCTGCGGCACTGAAAACAAGCTCTGACAAAACGCTAGCGGCAGGGCAGGCCAGGACTTCCAAGGTGTAGAGAGCCAATTCATGCCACGTGTCCAGCTTGGAGACCCAATAATTGTGAGGCACAGAGGAATGTCGCAGTACAGTTGTTTGATCTGCAAGGTACTCCTTCAGCATCTGGCCAAACTTAGCATTTCTTGTGGCACTACCCCGCACCTCAGGGGCTGTGGTACGTGAGGGGCTGAGAAAACTGTCCCACATCGTAAAGACTGTTCCCCTACCTCTGGCGGATTGGACTTGTGCCCCTCTCGGCCGTACGCCTTGGTTGTCCACCGATTCCAGACCTATGCCGCTAGCGTTTTGTGAGGGGAATGCTTTGCTTACTTCCGTGACTATGGCCCTCTGGAACTGCTGCATTTTGGCTGACCTCTCCGCCTCAGGAATGAGAGACATAAAGTTCTCCTTGTAGCGTGAGTCTAAGAGTGTTGCCAACCAGTATTGATTGTCGGCCAAGATGTTCTGAACGCGAGGGTCACGAGCCAGGCAGCTTACCATAAAGTCAGCCATGTGCGCCAGACTCTTAACAGCCATCACTTCAGTATCCAGACCAACACGATGACTGAAAATGCTGTCCTCCTCCTCCTCCTCATCTTCCCTGTCCTCTGGCCAGCCACGCTGAAGCGAGGGTATGACTGGTGTGCATGTCATATCCTCAATTGGCCAGAGAGTTGCTCCATGTCTTCATCCTCCTCCTCCTCCTCCTCGTCATAGTCCTCCACTGCACGTTGTGATGAGATGAGCCTGGGCTGTGGTGTTAGCACCTACACCCACTACTGTTTCTTGCTCAAACTCATCGCGCTCCGCCTGCAACGCATCCTCTTTGTTTTTCAGCAGAGACCATTTTAGAAGGCAGAGTAGCGGTATGGTGACGCTAATAATGGCGTCATTGCCTCTCACCATCTTGGTGGAGTCCTCAAAGTTTTGGAGGACGGTACATAGGTCGGACATCCATCTCCACTCCTCAGGTGTTATGTGTGGAGTTTGACCCATTTCCCGACGGCTTAGGTGATGCAGGTACTCAACAACTGCCCTCTTCTGCTCACATATCCTGACTAACATGTGCAGAGTTGAATTCCAACGCGTGGGGACATCACACACCAGTCTGTGGGCCGGAAGACGCAAATGGTGCTGAAAGCCGGCAAGGCCGGCTGAAGCAGCAGGTGACTTGCGAAAATGTTCAGACAGGCGGCGAACGTTTACCAGCAGATCAGACAGCTCTGGGTATGACTTTATAAACCGCTGAACCACCAGGTTGAGCACATGGGCCACGCATGGAACATGCGTCAGCTGGCCTCACCTCAAAGCTGCCACCAGGTTCTGGCCATTGTCACACACGACCTTTCCTGGCTTTAGTTTCAGAGGTGTGAGCCAGTGATCTGCCTGCTGTTTCAGAGCTGTCCACACCTCTTCTGCATTGTGGGGTTTGTCACCTATGCATATTAGCTTCAGCACAGCCTGTTGCCGCTTTGCAGAGGCAGTGCTGCAGTGCTTCCAGCTTGGGACTGGTGTGGAGGGTAAAGTGGATGAGGATGCGCAGGAGGAGGAGGAGGAGGCTGAGGAGCATTTCATTCCGGAGCTGTAGAGTCTGGGTGAAACCATGACTGAGGTAGGGCCTGCAATCCTTGGTGTGGGAATGACGTGTTCCGTCCCTCACTCAGACTGGGTCCCAGCTTCCACAATATTAACCCAGTGTGCAGTCAAAGAGATGTAGCGGCCTTGCCCACAAGCACTTGTCCACGTGTCTGTGGTTAGGTGGACTTTGGCTGAAACAGCGTTGTTCAGGGCACGTAAGATGCTTTGTGACACGTGGTTATGCAATGCGGGGACGGCACATCTGGAGAAATAGTGGCGGCTGGGGACCGAGTAACGTGGGACAGCAGCCACCATCAGGTCGCGGAATGCTTCCATCTCCACCAGCCGGAAAGCTAACATTTCTAGCGCAAGCAGTCGCGAAATGTGATAATTTAGTACTGTGGCATGTCAGGCATTGGCAGCGTATTTGCACCTGCGTTCAAAGGATTGCTGAATGAATAATTGAACGCTGCGCTGGGACAAGGACATGCTTGATGATGGTGTTATTTGTGCGTGGGCAACGTCAGGTGCAGGGCCGGAGGCTTGTTTGCGGCCAGCATGGACAGGGGATTGGTTCGCACGCACAACACGCGAAGACGAAGCAGTGACATCAGCAAGCCCCGCTCCTCGACTCTGTTGTACTTCCCACAAAGTCGGGTGCTTGGCTGACATGTGCCTGATCATGCTGGTGGTGGTTAGGCTGCTATTTTTCGTACCCCTGCTGATGCTGGCATGGCAGGTGTTGCAAATGGCCTTTTTAGAGTCATCTGGAGCCAACTTAAAAAACTGCCAGACTCGGGAAGACCTAACATTTGCACAGGCACCTTGTGTCGTGTTGTTGTTCCGGGGAACGGGTGCCTGCCTTCTGCCTGCGGACACCACCCTGCTTCTTACTGCCTGTTGGGATGCTACGCCTTCCTCCTCCTGTGCACTGCTGTCCTCGCTCTGCATATCCTCCTGCCAGGTTGGGTCAGCAACTGGATCATCCACCATGTCATCTTCCTCTTCCGCACCTTGATCCTCCTCCTGACTTCCTGGCAATTGTGTCTCATTATCGTCCACCCCTTGTTGAGACACGTTGCCAACGTTCCCTTCGTGAGAACGTGGCTGCTCAAATATTTGGGCATCTGTACATACCATCTCATCACCCACTTCAACAGGAGCTGGCGAGAGGCCAGATTCTGCGAATGGATACGTGAACAGCTCTTCCGAGTGTCCTAGTGTGGGATCAGTAATGTCCGTTGACGTGTACTCTGCCTGGTGGTAGGAAGGAGGATCAGGTTAGGAAATGTACGGTGCAGTATCACGGCTACTGACACTTGACCGTGTGGAAGACAGGGTGTTTGTGGAGGTGCCAATCTGACTTGAAGCATTATCCGCTATCCAAGTAACAACCTGTTGACAGTGGTCTTGGTTCAAGAGTGGTGTACTGCTGCGGGCCCCAAGAATTTGGGACAGGACGTGCGAGCGAGTAGATCTGCCACTTTGTTGTTGCGAAATTAGTGCTTGCACACGACCTCGGCCTCTGCCTGCACCACCATCACGTCCACTTCCTTGTCCGTCTCCAACGCCCTTGCACATTTTTCCTGTATACAGCTACAACAGTCTTGTGACTGTTCTGGTCACAGGAAAGCTGGATTTTAGACCCTGCCTGTATACAGCTAGTCAGCTACAACAGTCTGGTGACTGTTCTGGTCACAGTAAAGTTGGATTTTAGACCCTGCCTGTATACAGCTAGTCAAGTACAACAGTCTGGTGACTGTTCTGGTCACAGGAAAGCTGGATTTTAGACCCTGCCTGTATACAGCTAGTCAAGTACAACAGTCTGGTGACTGTTCTGGTCACATGAAAGCTGGATTTTAGACCCTGCCTTTATACAGCTAGTCAAGTACAACAGTCTGGTGACTGTTCTAGTCACAGGAAAGCTGGATTTTAGACCCTGCCTGTATACAGCTAGTAAGCTACAACAGTCTGGTGACTATTCTGGTCACAGGAAAGTTGGATTTTAGACCCTGCCTGTCTACAGCTAGTCAAGTACAACAGTCTGGTGACTGTTCTGGTCACAGGAAAGCTGGATTTTAGACCCTGCCTGTATACAGCTAGTCAAGTACAACAGTCTGGTGACTGTTCTGGTCACAAGAAAGCTGGATTTTAGACCCTACCTGTATACAGCTAGTCAGCTACAACAGTCTGGTGACTGTTCTGGTCACAAGAAAGTTGGATTTTAGACCCTGCCTGCATACAGATAGTCAAGTACAACAGTCTGGTGACTGTTCTGGTCACAGAAAAGCTGGATTTTAGACCCTGCCTGTATACAGCTAGTCAAGTACAACAGTTTGGTGACTGTTCTGGTCACAGGAAAGCTGGATTTTAGACCCTGCCTGTATACAGCTAGTCAAGTACAACAGTCTGGTGACTGTTCTGGTCACAGGAAAGCTGGATTTTAGACCCTGCCTTTATACAGCTAGTCAAGTACAACAGTCTGGTGACTGTTCTGGTCACAGGAAAGCTGGATTTTAGATTCTGCCTGTATACATTTAGTCAAGTACAACAGTCTGGTGACTTTTCTGGTCACAGGAAAGCTGGATTTTAGACCCTGCCTGTCTACAACTAGTCAGCTACAACGGTCTGGTGACTGTTCTGGTCACAGGAAAGTTGGATTTTAGACCCTGCCTGTCTACAACTAGTCAAGTACAACAGTCTGGTGACTGTTCTGGTCACAGGAAAGCTGGATTTTAGACCCTGCCTTTATACAGCTAGTCAAGTACAACAGTCTGGTGACTGTTCTGGTCACAGGAAAGCTGGATTTTAGATTCTGCCTGTATACATCTAGTCAAGTACAACAGTCTGGTGACTTTTCTGGTCACAGGAAAGCTGGATTTTAGACCCTGCCTGTATACAGCTAGTCAGCTACAACGGTCTGGTGACTGTTCTGGTCACAGGAAAGTTGGATTTTAGACCCTGCCTGTCTACAACTAGTCAAGTACAACAGTCTGGTGACTGTTCTGGTCCCAGGAAAGCTGGATTTTAGACCCTGCCTGTATACAGCTAGTCAAATACAACAGTCTGGTGACTGTTCTGGTCACAGGAAAGCTGGATTTTAGAGCCTGCCTGTATACAGCTAGTCAAGTTCAACAGTCTGGTAACTGTTCTGGTCACAGGAAAGCTTAGGATTTTAGACACTGCCTGTATACAGCTAGTCAGCTACAACAGTCTGGTGACTGTTCTGGTCACAAGAAAGTTGGATTTTAGACCCTGCCTGTATACAGCTAGTCAAGTACAAAAGTCTGGTGACTGTTCTGGTCACAAGAAAGCTGGATTTTAGACCCTGCCTGTATACAGCTACTCAAGTACAACAGTCTGGTGACTGTTCTGGTCACAGGAAAGCTGGATTTTAGACCCTGCCTGTATACAGCTATTCAGCTACAACAGTCTGGTGACTGTTCTGGTCACAGGAAAGTTGGATTTTAGACCCTGCCTGTATACAGCTAGTCAGCTCCAACAGTCTCCTGAGGACTGTACTCGTCACTGTAAAGCTTGGACTCCGATCTGGATCACCCTGCCTATATCCTCCTAGATTAGTCCTGAGAAGGACTGTTGTGGTCAGCAGCAGTTTGCAGCCCTGCTCCGGATCTACCTATGAGGGCCGCAAATCTGTCCCTAAGCAGCAGCAGACACTCTTTCTACACTCACCATCTGGATGGCTGTGTGCAGAGCACATCGTGGCCGGGTCTTATAAAGGCTCGGTCACGCTGTGCAGGCCGGCCAATAACTGCAATGCCACAACTAACATGGCTGTGGCATTGCAGTGACTGCCAGCCAATCCCTGCATGTGGGCTGGCTCTCTAAAGAGCGCCAACATGCAGGGATGAGGACCACGAGCACAGCACGCGTATCGTGAGATTACTCGGTACTCCCCGAGTAGCCCTAGTACAGTGATACTCGTGCGAGTACCGAGTAGCCACAAGCATACTCGCTCATCACTATTTATTAACTATTTTGTGTCACATAACTCTCTGGTTTAGCGGAATAAAATTCAAAATTTGAAAATTGCGAAATATTTTAAATTTTTACCAAATTTTTTGTTTTTTTCACAAATAAACACACAAATTATCAACCTAAATTTAATACTAACATGAAGCCCAATATGCCTCGAAAAAACAGTCTCAGAATCGCTAGGATCCATTGAAGTGTTCCAGAGTTATTACCTCATAAATGGACACTGGTCAGAATTTACAAAAATGCCAAGGTCTTTAGGGTCAAAATAGGCTGGGTCCTGAAGGGGTTAAAAGGTCTGCCCAGACACTATTCAAGGGTAATATTAATATCATACTGAAAAATGACCTGACAGTGTCCCTTTAAGGCCTAAAAAGCTGTGGATGTGAACACAGCAAATTTGGCAAACCCTGGTTCTATGCCTACAAAGAGTTTATAGCTAGGGATGAGAGAGTATAATCGCAAGTATTCGGTACTCGGCAAGTAATGCGGTACTAGCGGTACTCGAAACATTACGAGTATTTCACTATTCGCCTCTCAATATTCAGATCTCCTGCCCAGCATTAGCCAATCACAGTAATGGCACAGTCTTTTTGGTTGTGGCATTACTATGATTGGCTGGCCATACAGCGTCATACATGAATCATAGCCTATATGACTCATAGGCTCTATATAAGCCCTGCCTTCGCCATTTTCTGCATATTGCATGCAGAACACAGCTAGTGTAGGGAGAGTATGAACAGCTGCGAGGGAGAGTTGTGCTTATGCAAATCGTCCAGAAATCCTCTGTAAAACCCAAAAGCTCTTGTGAGAGCTACCAGTATTGTAGTACTAGGTGACTGTAGCGCAAGGAGACAGGCAGGAGCGTTACAGTATCACAAAGTACAGACAGCAATATTTCAGCTCTTTTCAGAGCTGAAAGTATAAGGTCAGGGTGGTCTTGAGTGGTGACTGGCGCGAGTAATATATCGCCTTAAACCTCAGGGCAATTTTTTGTGTCGTTACGGTGCTGTGTTCACAACGAATAACATGCACGTTACTGCAAAACGTACATGTAGCCAGCACCGCTGTCTTGTGTGGTGACTGGCGTGCATAATATATCACCTTAAACATCAAGGCAATTTTTTTGTGCCGCTACGGTGCTGTGTTCATATCAAATAGCACGCACGCTACTGCACAACTGGCACGCAGCCAGCACCGCTGTCTTGTGTGGTGACTGGCGTGCATAATATATCACCTTAAACCTCAAGGCAATTTTTTTGTGCCGCTACGGTGCTGTGTTCACATCAAATAGCATGCACGCTACTGCACAACTGACAAGTAGCCAATATCGCTGTCATGTGTGGTGACTGGCGCGCGTAATAATATCGCCTTAAACCTCATAGCCATAGTGTCTCCAAAAAGTAGCCCAAGGGGCTGTATTATGGTTGATGAAGGAAGGAGGGTCTCATTACAAGTGCCTCCAATGGGAAATATTAATTATTGGAACATTGTTTGTAGCTTACTGACCATGATGTACATGTGGTAGAAGCAGGAGTTGAAAACATGTGTAAGAGGAAGAAAAAGGGTTTCTATACAAAGAGATGGACATGATCACCAGTTACCTAAAATACCATTTTGGGTGACTTTAGGTTGAGGATGCTTTTATCAGTAGGACTTCAATACTCTTTTGTGAAATCCAGTCTTTGTTAAATTTTATCAGAGTCAGCCTGTCTGTGACCTGCCCCGGGGTCTCGGTACCCGGGCACTAGTACTGGGGTGATGTCTCGGTGGCCGATGCCCAGGCCCATAACCCTAGGGGTCACTGGGTAGAAGGGGAAAATAATAAAAGTCTAAAGTTTCATGACACCACCTGCAGTGTCTTGTGATCTCACCAGTGCTGCTATCAGTCCGCCGGGGATGATGGTATTGCAGACAGTTGGTAACGCTCGCTGCAGGTGAAGCGGGGTCTCCGGGGCAGTGCTACTGCTGAGCTGGGCGATGTGGCAGAAGCTATATCTTAACTTAAGCAGAATAAAACACCTGAGGCTTTCTGACTATGTATGGGTACTTTATAGGCAACAGTGCATGATTCACTCAGTTTACAGTCACGCAGTCTTTGCGGGTTGTTGGCTGGGTAGTCACTGGAGGGTCCAAAGTCTTTCTCAGGCTCTCCATGTATTCCTTCTACTATATTCACTGTCCTCTGTGCCTTTCTTGTGCCTCCTTTCTATCCGTGCACTGCCATGTACAACCCACTTCCTACCAAGCCTGTCGGGTGTGATGAGGTAACCCTTATTTTCTAAGGGGCTCAACCCGGTTTGAGGTTACCTGGTGGGGCTGCACATTTTGGACGAGGTCGGGGGCTGCTTGGCAGACCTGCGACCTACCAGTATTGGCGGCTCAGGTTTGGACTCGCCTGCACCGGGACTCGGAGCCAGTACCCCCGTTGTGGACTGGGATTCCCCTAGACCATTTACTTGGACAGTCTGGCACTGGATCTCCCCTATCTGTCTGGGTTGCCACTCCTTTTCAGTCGCCCTCCCTGTGGTGTCCCTCTAGGATTTGTTCCTTGCTTCTGTCCTCCGGCTAGACTTAATATGTCTGTGTGTTTCCCGCTCCTTCTACCCTAACACTCCTCCCACCGGGAACGGTTACCCTGGTTACGGGTTAGCTTATTGGTCCCCTCCTCTAGGTGTAGGGATGCTGGGATGAGAGCCTCAGTTCAAAATTATCCCCTCCAATGACTGGGATACAGCACAACCCTGATTTTGGTGCAGTACCCCTTCTGTGGCGCACTGACCAGTGCGGCGCCACATCTGCATTCTCTGTAGTCAGCCGGTGGTGTGTGTGTGTGTCTGTGATGATTGCCCTAGCAGCACTGAAAACACGACCTGACATCACACTAGCAGCAGGGCAGGCCAGCACCTCCAAGGCATATAAGAAGTCTGGCCAACTATGCAGCTTGGATACCCAGTAATTAAATGGAACAGAAGCGTCAGGAAGGATGCAGGTATGGTCACTTAGCTAGTCGTTGACCATCTTGTGCAACTTCTCCCTCCTTGACTTTGTTACCGGTCCAGCTAACCCTAGCTGATGAGCTGATTTATTGAAGATGACTCAGCTTGTGGACATTTTACCACCACCTTTTTTGGACCTGCTGAGCGTGTCTCTCCCCATTAGTGCATGCTGTTGCACAGAGCTGGTACCTCTGTTAACAACAGTGTCTGAAGGTGATGTTGCCATGAAATGATCGACAATGGCCCTCTTAAAGGATTCAATTGTGAAACCCCTTGATGACTGCAACAGTAGCAAAGAAAATTTGTCCTTGTGCCATGGGTTTAGAAAGGTGGCCAACCAGTGTAGGTTGCTGCTGAAAATATAGATCATGTGAGGGTCTTCGCGCAGACAGTTAGATATGAAGTGTGACGTGTGCCAAGCTACAAAGAGGCAAATGTTCTGTGACCCCAGAAGGAGGAACAATATCCATGCTCTCCTCACAGTGACTCTCCTCCATCTCCTCCTCTTCAGCCCACCCATGCTGGACAGACATGAAGCTGAGGTAGGGAGCCCACCCTGTAGCATGAGGGGTGCCCTCGGTACCACTGAAAAAGAAGTCCTCTCCCTCCTCGTCTTCCTCATCATCTTCATCCCCCAATCTTGCCTGATGAGATTGGCTGGGCTGGGTAGGAATTGTGAAATCTTGCTCCATGCCCAGCTGCTGGGCACTCAAAGATTCCATTTTTAGATTATGCAGAGATTCTTTTAGCAGACATAGTATAATAGGGATGGTTACGCTAATAATAGCCTGATCACCGCTCACAAGCTTGGTGCACTACTCAAAGTTATCAAGCACCTCACAAATGTCTCCCCTCCTGTATCTGTAAGACTTGATATTCCATATATACTGTATTTGTCCTTTTTCTCCCCTCTTCATATGTAAAGCGCCATGGAATCTAATGGCGTCAAATACATTATTAATAATAATGATAATAATAATAATAATATTAAATGTCAGCGATCCACACCCACTCGACAGTTGTTATGTGTCTTGGCTGAGTGTCAGTCTGACAGGCATGTTTAAGCTGGTATTCTGCAAGTGCCCTCTGCTGCTCACCTATCCTGACCAACATATGATATGTTGAGTTAAACCGTCTTGGCAGGTCGCAAATGAGTCAGTGGTTTGGACAATCAAATTGCTTTTGAAGTGCTGCAAGAACGGCAACACCGGTTCAGGAATGGCGGAAATGGGCACTAATACGGCGCACCTTCTCAAGTAGGTACAGCAAGTCAGGGTATGTTTTCATAAATTTCGGCACCACTAGGTTCAGTATGTGAGCCATGCATGGCACGGATAAAAGCTTACCGAGCTTTAAAGCCGCCACCATGTTATGCCCATTATCGCAAACAACCAGACCGGGTTGGAGTTGCAGTGGCGAGAGCCACTGATTGGTCTCTTGTTTTATTCCTTGCCACAGCTCTGCTGCAGTGTCTGGTGTTTCAAAACATGTAAGCTTGTGAACCACTTCACGGGTCCCCACTTATCACAAGTCCTAGCCACTAAATCCTAGCCACTAAATCAGTGTCCAAAATCCGCAAAGGCCAAAATTAGAAACATTTTTTTTTTCTTACCACAGCATTACTTTGGTCAGTTGACCATTGCACTCATGCAAGGTGCAACTTTGCCTTGATTAAAAAGGGAAGGCATTACTAGTGCAGGACACCAGCCTCCAATCACTAAACACCTCCTTAATCTTGGAGGGCAGCGAACCACTGGCTGTCCTGCACAAAGAAAAGGACACTGTTCACACAGGTTACTGCAATGTGTGCCCAGTCTCTTACATTAGCCCCTATCTCAGTAGGTGGGCTGTTTATGGCACTACAACACTGCTACCTGCCAGAACAATGGTCGACTAACCAAAGTAATGCTGTGGTAAAAAAATGTTTTTTCTAATTTTGTCCTTTGCGGATTTTGGACACTGATTTAGTGGTTAGGACTTGTGATAAGTGGGGACCCGTGAAGTGGATCACAAGCTTACGTGTTTTGAACCAAAAGACAAACTAATACCACACAATTTCTTGAATTGTTATTGTTTTGTTTTTTTTTGCACTCTTTATATTGCAGGGTGCAGCTAGGCCATATGGGATGTTTGTTCTGGCAGGTAGCAGTGTTGTAGTGCCAGAAACAGCCCGCCTACTGAGATAGGGGCCAATGTAAGAGGCCGGGCACACATTGCAGTAACTTTTGTGAACAGCGTCCTATGTGAATCCTATTCATTGTGCAGGACAGCCATTGTTTCGCTGCCCTCCAAGATTAAGGAGGTGTTTAGTGATTGGAGGCTGGTGTCCTGCACTAGTAATGCCTTCCCTTTTTAATCAAGGAAAAGTTGCACCTTTCATGAGTGCAATGGTCGACTGACCAAAGTGTGTGGTGTTTCACCTAAGCAGATTAGCTTCAGCGGAGTGTGTTGCTGCTTTGCAAATGCGCTGCTGCACAGCTCCCAACTTGGGAGTGATGTAGAGGGTAATTCAGCATAGGATGATGAGGCAGAGTAGGAGGAGGAAGAGGGGAGACAGGACGTATATGATGAGGCAGAAACTCTGATTGAGGTTAGGCTCACTATTTGTGACGTGGGTAGGATATATAATGGTCCAGTTTGAGACTTTGTCCCACCCTCCACCAGATTGAGCCAGTGTGCAGTGACAGAGATGTATCGTCCCTGTTCACAAGTACTTGTCCACGTGTCTGTTGTAAGGTGGGCCTTCCTGGTTACAGAGTTGGTGAGAGCACGCTTTAGATTGTTTAAGACATGCTGACGTAACGTGGGAATGGCACATCAGGAAAAATAGTGCCAGCTGGGAACCGAGTATCGTGGGGCAGCCACAGCCAACAGATCATTGAAAGACTGTGTCTCCACAAGCCTAAACGGCAACATCTCCAGGGCTAGCAACTTGGCAATGTGCGTGTTCAGTATTTGTGATTGTGGGTGAGTGGCTTGGTATTTACACCTCCTTTTGTGGCACCACTACAGTTCGATTGCCACAGGGACACCTGGTGCAGGGAGGGATTTCCACATCAGGTAAACTTACACATGCAACACCTTCTACCTCAGGCCTGAAGGGGGAGCTCTACTTGTCAACTTCAGGCAAGGTCCCCTATAAATTCAGGCCTTGGGGAGGAGTTAGGTAGTTCAGTACAGAGCAGTACTGAGGATGACACCTGGTGAACGGAGCTGCGCTAGATCTGTGCCAGAGGGAAGCCTAGCCAGGGTAAGGGACCCAAGAGTGAGGGTCGGAGGCAAGGCGAGATGGAGAGGGGGCAGAGGAACCATACAAGTTCACCCCAGAGAAGCAGCAGAAGCAACCCGGACACCGGAATCCGAGTCTGCATGGGTCCAGTTAGCCCTGCAGAGAAGACCGGAGGACCAAGGAGAATTCAGTTTCCTGACACAGCATTTATAGCAGAGCCACCGACAGAGCAGGGACCGCAGAGGAATTAGCGGTGCCCAGCAGAAGGTTCTTATCACCTGCTATACAAGTGAGGGAAACAGGAGAGGTCAGGGCCAGGTATCAGGCAGGCCAGGACTTTAGAACACACACAGCAACAGGGAGTCCTCACAACTCAACAGGTGTGGAAATCTTGAACTGCTACCCGACCACCTGGACTGTACCCTGGACGATACCTTGCAATACCATAAGTAAAAGGTATGGAAACAAAGCCCCAGTGTGTGTGTCTGTTATTGCGGCCCCTGATCCTGCTGTCATCATAAACTGTTTTCCAGCATCTCCACCTGATGAGCCGCCTTCCCCTGCAGCGCAAGAGACAAGGCTGTGTGCAGAGCTGCCTCCCTGTGTAAATCCCTATTCATCCAGAACTGTCCTGGGGATCTCGCTCCACCTACAGGGAGCATTACCAAATTGCTGCTCTACCATCACCCCAGAGGTCTGTCCCGCAGCACCGGTATCATTACCGGGAACCGTAGTGGGCATCACAAACTCTTTTTATCTTTATTTTAATCTCTTTTTCAGTGACCACAAGGGCTACGGGTCCTGGCACAGGCTGCACGTGACATCCCTAGTAAATCAACGCCCGGAACCGGGTTTCCCACGGCCCTGAGGCGGGTCACTTTCATAGATCTGGGGCACGGACAACTGGATGCTTGGCTGGGACAAACTAGTGGGTGAGCTTGTTGTGTCCTGTATCTGTGCAACAGCAGCTTGTGAGCAAGAGGTATGATCACCTGCTTCCTGCCCAGCAGATTGGGAAGGACGGATAACAGGTGACATGGTAGTGGTTTGACCGACAGACACTGATTTGGTACCCTAGTGTTCTGCCCACCAACTAGGGTGCTTGGCTGCCATGTGTTTCTGCATACTGGTCGTGCTTTGTTTGCCTTTGCCCTGGCCTCTGCTCCGCTTTGTATGGCAGATGCTACAGATGATAACATTTGGTTCAGAAGGACTATCTGAAAAAAATTTCCAGACAGCTGCTGAACGCACCCTTGCTTTGACTTGGGGCACAGAGGGATTGGTATTGGCAACAGTTGACACACTTCACACTCTGCTCAAACCAGTAGCCCTTGGTGCCTTTTGGTTGTGCTACGTATCCACCTTCTTCCTCTTTGCTGCTGTGCTGGCTATGTGTGCCAGCAGTGTAGGTCGCATCGTTGGTCTCATCATCGACCACCTCATCGTTCATGTCATCCTCCTTCCATCTTGATATTGTCGGCTGGCCAGATGGCAACTGTGTGTCATCACCATCAGTCTCCACCTCTTCAACCGGTATATCACGTGGATGAAAGTGGATTTGTTCTGGCCGTGTGTTTTCAAATACTTGAGCATGAGCAGACAATACCTCCTCACGTTCCTCTTCAATGTCGCACGGTGAGAGGCCACAGGCAACGAAAGGATATGGACCAAACAGATCCTCAGAGTGGCCAAAGTTGGGGTCAAATGTTTTCTGTGACTCCTGACGGGGTGATGAACTAGGAACAGGTTGAGAATAGGATGACCCAGTGTTCTCTGTCCATACATGGTCTACTTTTTGGAGACACAATGGCTATTCCTGGACATTGGGCACTGCAACTACTGTTCTCATAGTCCTTGCTTAATAATAGTTTGGCCCATGAGGCCTGCTTCCGTCATCCACCATGATAAAGCCCCTTGGGCTTCTTTTTGGAGACACTATGGCTATGCCTGGACATTGGGCACTGTAACTACTGTGCTAGTTGTGCTAGGCAAGCTTCATAATTGTTTGGCCCTTGAGGCCTGCTTCCTTCATCAACCATAATACAGCCCCTTGGGCTACTTTTTGGAGACAGTATGGCTATGCCTGGGCATTGGGCACTGCAAAAACTATGCTAGGAGACTCTGTGGTCGTGGATGATTGGGTGCTGCTAGAAAATTTCGTGAAGGCCTTATCAGCCATCCAAGACCGTATCTGCTTCATAATAGTTTGGCCCCTGAGGCCTGCTTCCTTCATCCACCATGACACAGCCCGATGGGGTTCTTTTGGGGACACTATGGCTATGCCTGGACATTGGACACTGCAACTACTGTGCTAGTAGTGCTAGGCTAGATTCATAATTGTTTGGCCCTTGAGGCCTGCTTCTTTCATCAACCATGGTACAGCCCCTTGGGCTACTTTCAGGAGACACTATGGCTATGCCTGGATATTGGGCACTGCAGCTACTGTGCTAGTAGTCCTAGCTTCATAATTGTTTGGCCCTTGAGGCCTGCTTCCTTCATCACCAATGATACAGCCCCTTGCGCTAATTTTTGGAGACACTATGCCTGCACATTGTGCAGTGGCAGTGGAACAACAATGCCAGTAGTCCAAGCTTTATAATTGTGAAGCCCTTGTGATGACAATGATGATCGGTGACTTCTTCCTGCGTTAACCATCACACAGCCCCTAAGGCAGATCACCCTCTTTACACCACTTACACACTGAGCTGTCAGTAGATCTCCTCCATCATAACTCACTCTTATGGCAATTATGCACCCATTTCAGCCTTTTCCTCAGCCCCCAGACTGCTTTTTTGGGTCCAGCAGACAATTACTCGCATTTCCCGATGACTAACATTGGACTCGCTACTCGCACCAAATACCCGAGTATGTACTCGACACGAGTATAGCGAGTCCGAGTATTTGACTACTCGCTCATCCCTAATGCTAACTCAATAATTATTCTGAGGCCCTTCTCAGGGTCTCGTCCAGCATTTATCACGCTGCAGCCCCAGGAGTTATTTTTGGTAGAGGTCATCACTTGCCTTCATTGTATTCTCAATTTATTTCCAATCTTTTGGTTATCTGGTAGTAATTATTTTCAGCATTCAGGGGTTTCAGGCCTCAGAGTGCAACCAAAACACAGGACCTCGCTTGTCATAAAGTTAATTTAAATTCTTAAAAAAATGTTTTGGTGTCTTTTAGGATCCACTCTTATTATAACAATGCTAAATTTCAGTTACAGAGTCCATACATATTTTGTAGCAATTTTCAGTGTCCGTATCTGTCAGAAGAACATTCCTGGGTTGTCTAGGGGCTTAAATGACACTACTGTCTCTTTCCCTAAACCATTGCTTCCTTTTGATGTTATGAAAATTTAGAAAAAAAATGTTCTGGGTCTGCTAGGTGTCCATTTTCAGGACATTTCTTTCAAGCCTGACAGATTGGGGAAATATGCTCTACAGACCTCTTGAGTTCACAGCCTTACACACATTCCAGCATGTTCATTGCCACGCTGAGCCATTTACCTGTGCTCTCTAAGGGCCACGTCACACACACAGATAATTGTGCAGATATTGTTCGCAGATCTCTGGTTGCAGTGAAATCGTGGACAGCTTGTCCTATTTTATGGCCGTGTACAAATGGAACAATAAGTTCATGATTTCACTGCAACCAGAGATCTGCGAACAATATCTGCACAGATATCTGTGTGTGTGACGTGGCCCTAAGGGCCGCTTTACACACACCAACTTCTGTGACCAACTTCAGAACAGATCTCTGGTTGCAGTAAAATCATGGAGACATTGTTCCATTATGTGGCTGTGTGCAAATGTAACTATGTGTCCATGATTTCACTGCAACAAGAGATCTGTTCAGAAGTTGGTCACAGACGTAGGTGTGTGTAAAGCGGCCCTAACAGTGGCTGTCTCTGGTTTAAGGGCCACTTTACACACACCAACTTATCTGTCCAACTTCTGACCAACTTGCTGGTTGCAGTGAAATCATGGACACATTGCTCCATTTTGTGACTGTGTACAATGGAGCAATGTGTCCATGATTTCACTGCAACCAGCAAGTTGGTCAGAAGTTGGACAGATAAGTTGGTGTGTGTAAAGTGGCCATTACTGGTTGCAGTGAAATCATGGACACATTGCTCCATTTTGTGGCTGTGTACAAATGGAACTGTGTGTCCATGATTTCACTGCAACCAGTAAGTTGTTCAGAAGTTGGACAGATAAGTTGATGTGTGTAAAGTGGCCCTTACACATTGGAACATAGTACAGAGCTAGGGTTAAAGCCTAGGGTTAAACGTAGATTATAAGATGTGGTGAAAATTAAATCAGTTTTATCTCAATCCTTGTTTGCATTTTCATTTATATTATATTCATTTAAATGTATATTATTAACATTAATATCCAAGTTGTTGATCTGTGTATCACTGTATAGCGGCCGTCACACGCAACGATTTTAAGCCCGATATCGTTTAAGCGATCTCCTTTTTGATCGCTTAAGCGATATCGTTTTGGCATCGTTGCATGTAATCAAGCGATTTTACTGTGTAAAATCGCTTGATCGTGACATCGCAGATCTGAGCTCCGGAGCTCATATCTAGCGATGAATGATGTCACGATCTGCTTCATCGTGGTGTATGACACCACGATGAACCATCTCCCAGCGGCAGAGCCTATGCTGGGAGATGGTAACTATGGTACACGTCGGGTTACTAAGCGATGCGCAGCGCCTAGTAACCCGATGTGTACCATAGTAACCAGCAAGATTGCGGCTCCACATCGCTGGTGAGTCTGTCTGTGTGACATCTCACCAGCGATGTGAGCGATATTGTAAGCGATCGCGCGTGCACGTGATTGCTTACAATATCGTTAAAGATATCTGTGCGTGTGACGGCCGCTTATTAAATACCTTGTTAATATGTCCACATTTGTATTCCTGATCTCTGAGCCTTGCTTTAATAACTTCACTTTCTGTAAGGTAAGCAGATTCATGGGAACAAATATGGCATGCCCTAATGAATTCACCATAAGGTAAAGGCTTAATGGTGTAGGCAGGGTAGCAACTAGAAGAAAAAGCAATGTGTTCCCTGCTATTTCTGTTCTGTATAATAAGTTGTGCACTTTGCGCTTTTTAACACCTCTAGATAACCAAAGATTCAAAAAAGAAATGCACAAAATTATCGGGGAACTGGTAAATTTTAAATTACAATCATTACTGGTGGAGGAATTCAGTAAAGGTCAGTATCGTCTCCACGTGGCCTGACCCGACAAACATCAGGTCATCCACATAGCGACCATACCAAGAGATGCTGCCAAAAAACATATTGTCTGAATTGTATATCACTCTCTCTTCCCATCAATGCATATAAAGCATAGCAAGTGTATGTGAGAAACATGAGCTCATTGGGGCACCTTCTATTTGGAGGTAATATACAGAATCAAAAATAAAATAATTATGTTCCAACTAGATGGTGGCCTGATTCTAACGCATCGGGTATTCTAGAATACCTTGTAAACAGGAAGCGAACTATGTCACACTATGACTGACAGCCTTGTAAACAGCAGAGAAGTGTGCCACACTATGAGCGGCAATTGAAATTGCATGCTAATATACCAAGCGGTGCTCCGCTTATTGGTCATCGCCAGCCACGATGACCAATCAGCGCACTTGGTGCGTGTTTTAAAGCACACTTTGCTGATTGGTCGCCACAGGCGGGCGGCGACCAATCAGCGAAGTGGAGCATGGCTTGGCAGGGGTTTTGAATCCCGCGCCGCTGATTGGTCACCGCTGAGAGCGGCGACCAATCAACGGCGCGGAACTCATATTTCCCTCCAATCTGCGCCACTTTGCTGATTGGTCACCGCTGGCCGTGGCGACCAATCAGAGAAGTAGCACGGCTTGGTGGGGGATTTGAATTTCGTCCACTATATAGGAATACCCATAATGTGGGTGTTCCAATATGGCGGTCGGGATACTACCGCTGCAAGCTGACGCCGGTCATCTCCTGGCTGGCTCGCCACGGACCTCTGTGCGGCAGTAGATGAGCCACAGCTACCATCGGATCTCTCGACGACAGCCATGGCGTGTATCCTGGCGACAGTGACGCTAATGCATCGCCGTCCCCAGGTTTCAGCTTGGCGTGAGTTTTTAATGCGTGCGTCTGTTTTGCATGCGCTTTGCTCATTGGTTGCCGCGGTAGGACAAACAGACACAATTAGGCAATTATATAGTAGATACCTAGAATTCACCGAATAGGTTACATTGTTAATAGAGAAAAAAAAAGAAAACTCAACACATTTGACCACTTACAAATATCCATTGCATTTAACAGGATGCTGCCAGCCACTCTAAGAGGCAACTAATTTCACCTAACACCGGTGCTCAATCTCCTGCAACCCTGACATGGGGGCAATTGTGGCATCTGCATCCAGCCATGCCACAAGGAGGAGACTGGTGGCATCACCGGACACGAGATCACCATAGGGCGGCAGCCACTCCAGTCCATGCGAAGCTCAGTGTCAGAACACAGCCTATTAATGAAAAACAGCTGTTAGACAAGGAGGGCTGCTCTGCAACAGTTATATACATCACAAGTGACTGTCGCCCCCTAGAGGGCCCAGCCTCAAACTGCAGAAGGATAAAAAATGTAATAAACACTATAGATAAAATGTAAGGTGTTGGTTTGATATTTTGGACCAAAATTGCATAAGCTCGTAGCCCCCTTCACGAACCCTCACGCCTACGAGTACCTAACCATATGTTTGACCATATGTTTAATTTAATTTAGAATTCACCGAATAAGTTACATTGTTAATAGAGAAAAAAAAAAAACTCAACACATTTGGCCACTTACAAATATCCATTGCATTTAGCAGGATGCTGCCAGCCACTCTAAGAGGCAACTCATGTCACCCAACACCGGTGCTCAATCTCCTGCAACCCTGACATGGGGGTGATTGTGGCATCTGCGTCCAGCCATGCCACAAGGAGGAGACTGGTGGCATCACCGGACATGAGATCACCATAGGGCGGCAGTCACTCCAGTCCATGCGAAGCACAGTGTCAGAACACAGCCTATTAATGACACCCAGCTGTTAGACAATGCAGGCAAGGAGATTGAGCACCGGTGTTGGGTGACATGAGTTGCTTCTTAGAGTGGCTGGCAGCGTCCTGCTAAATGCAATGGATATTTGTAAGTGGCCAAATGTGTTGAGGTTTTTTTTTCTATAGTAGATACCTACAGCAGTTTCAGTGTACAGCAGTGTCGGTGTGCAGCGGTGTCAGTGTGCAGCAGTGTCAGTGTGCAGCAGTGTCAGTGTGCAGCAGTGTCAGTGTGCAGCAGTGTCAGTGTGCAGCAGTGTCGGTGTGCGACGGTGGCCGTGTGCGACGCTATCACTGTTGTGCGGCGGTGTCGGTGCGCGGCGGTGTCGGTGTTCAGCGGTGCCTGTGTTCAGCGGTGTCTATGTACAGCAGTGTGGATGTACAGCAGTATCAGTGTTGTGCAGCGGTGTTGGTGTGTGGTGGTATCGGTGTGCGACGGTGTCCGTGTTCAGTCGCCGGGCGAGACTAATCAGCGGGGGCAGAATGGAGCAGGGCAGGATGAAGCCAGCAGTGTCAGTGTGCTGCGGTATCGGTGTGAAGCGGTGTCGGTGTGAAGCGGTGTGTGGTGGTGTCAGTGTTGTGCAGCGGTGTCGGTGTGCGGCAGTGTCAGTGTGTGGCAGTGTCAATGTTCAGACGCTGGGCGAGACTAATTAGCAGGGGCAGAAAGTAGCAGGACAGGATGGAGCGAGCGGGGCAGGATGGAGCCAGCGGGCAGGATGGAGCCAGAAGTGTCGGTGTGAAGCAGTGTCAGTGTGAAGCAGTGTCTGCGGTGTGCAGTGTCGTCAGTATTGTGTGGCAGTGTCTGTGTGCGGCGGTGTTGGTGTTCAGTGGCCAGGCGCGACTAATCAGTGTTGGCAGAATGGAGCGGGGCAGGATGGAGTCGGGGGCAGGATGGAGCCAGGGGAGCAGGATAGAGCCAGGGGGCAGGATGGAGCCAGGGGGGCAGGATGGAGGTGGGGGAGGCAGCATGGAGCCCGGGGGAGCAGGGGGGCAGGATGGTGGCAGGGGGGGACAGGATGGAGCCGGGGGGGCAGGATGGAGCGGGGGGGGGGCAGGATGGAGCCGGGGGGGCAGGATGGAGCCGGGGGGGGCAGGATGGAGCTCGGGGGACAGGATGGAGCCAGGGGTGGCAGGATGGTGGCAGGGGGGCAGGGATCCCCCTTAACACCCTCTGTTCTCACCTGTCTTCTCCAGCTACAGAGTCGCACTGTACAGTGGTCATGTAAAAGGGCGGGCTGTGTGACTTCACATCAGCCCACCCTGTCACATGACCGCTGTACGGAGCCGTGTGGGCAGCAGGGAGCGTGGCAGGAGGAGCGGGGGGGCTGTGAGGAGAGCCGTGTGGCTCGTTTGCATACTGGCCACTTCTATCTGCGGCGTGCACGTTTGGCCTCAGACGGAAGTGGCCATTAGGCAATTATATAGCACATAGAAAACACAATGTCAAAAGGACAAACTCTTTAAGTTCATTTGCAAAGCACTATATTGGTTAATATGGAATTGTATAGTTTTTTCCGCCAAAAGATGAGGTATTACTGTAAAGAGATTAGTCACAACACAAGAGTAAAAGAATAACTCTCTTTCCACTCAAATTTTTTAAAAATTCATCTTTCAGATAGCCTGGATTCCCAGTAGTGACGGGATGTAGAAGAGCGTCCAACCAACCACTAAG
Organism: Allobates femoralis; assembly: GCA_033576535.1. Lineage (NCBI taxonomy): Eukaryota > Metazoa > Chordata > Amphibia > Anura > Aromobatidae > Allobates > Allobates femoralis. The sequence goes on along the minus strand of JARQOC010000004.1, from coordinate 200,315,212 downwards.
GATACCGTTGCACGTCGCAGCAATGCATACAATTTCACTTGCAATTTGCTGGTTGCTCTGAAATCATGGACACATTGTTCTATTTTGTTGCCGTGTACTAATGGAACAATGTGTCCATGATTTCACTGCAACCAGCAAATTGCAAGTGAAATTGCATGCAATGTTGCGACATTTAACAGTACCCTAAGGTTTTGTAAGTCACATTGTCATTTAGTAAAGACATGGCTAAATTTCATTACCGTGCAGTATCTAAAATGACTACCCCTAGTAATGGGCGAGTCCTAAATTACTCGGAATCGCTTGACTCTAGCGAGTCCGAGCCCGGGACTCGCTACTCGTTGCGAGTCTAGCAAGTCCAATGTTAATGAATGGGGAAGCGAGTAATAGCGAGTAATGTGCGATTTACAAATTGCAGATGTGTCTCGGAAGCTTCAGGCTCTATCTGCTAGGACTCGGTACTCTGCGAGTTTCCCAGCTTTTACTCGCACGAGTCCAATGCAAATCAATGGCAATCCTAGTTTTGTCAGAAATGCTGACAAAACTAGGGTTGCCATTGTCTTGCATTAGACTCGGCTACTATGCCAGTGATAGCAGGGAAACTCGCAGAGTAAGAGCTGTCTGCTCTGTGCAGCTCCAGGGTCCTAGCGCCCGCCTGCTGCCTGATGTAGCAGAGCTGAGATTGCTCTCAGTCTGCTCATTCCCTGTGCATAGACATCTATATCTATGCACAGGGGATGTAGCAGAGAGGACATCGCGTTTTGGACTACGTCGGACGGAAGAGGATTTTTTTAATCAAAGATGGAGTCCCTAATGGCTTTTTTTTTTTTATTTCTAATAAAAAATGTTCTCTGTGTTGTGTTTTTTTTAACCCTTTATTGGAGATTCTTAGTGACCGGGTCAAACCTGGCCTGACATTAAGAATCTCGGGCTTAATACCAGCTTGTATAACAAAGCTGGTATTAACCCCTTTATTACCCAGCGTGCCACTGCCACCAGGGCCGCTGGAAGAGCGGGGTTCAGCGCCAGAGGATGGCGCTTCAATGAACGCTCCATCTTCTGGGGCGGCTGCGGGCTGCAATTTGCAGCGGGGGGTGCCCAGAAAGCTTGGGCCTCCCTGCGCTGCGGATTCCAGCCCCAAGCTGCTTAGCTGTACCTGGCTAGACATAGAAATTGCGCGGAGCCCCACGCATTTTTTTTTTATTATTTCATGAAATTCATGAAATATTAAAAAAAGAGGGCTCGCCTATATTCTTGTGTCCGGCCAGGTACAAATAGGCACCTGGGGGTTGGGGGCAACCCGTCACTGCCTGCTGGATCCGGCTGGTTCCAGAAATTACGGCGAAGCCTACGTCATTTTTTTTCTGAAAAATCATTAAAACAATCCTAAAAAAGGGACTGCATCTTTATTAACCCCTCGCCCATGGTCCAGGGGTTAATAAAGATGCAGTCCCTTTTATTTACATTGTTTTATGGATTTGTCAGAAAACAATTTGACGTGGGCTTCGCCGTATTTCTGGAACCAGCCGGATCCAGCAGGCAGCGACGGGCTGCCCCCAACCCCCAGGTGCCTATTTGTACCTGGCCAGACACAAGAATATATGGGAGCCCTTTTTTTTTATTATTTCATGAAATAATAAAAAAAAATGCGTGGGGCTCCGCGCAATTTCTTTGTCTAGCCAGGTACAGCTAAGCAGCTGGGGGCTGGAATCCGCAGCGCAGGGAAGCCCAAGCTTTCTGGGCACCCCCCGTTGCAAATTGCAGCCCGCAGCCGCCCCAGAAGATGGCGCGTTCATTGAAGCGCCATCCTCTGGCGCTGAACCCCGCTCTTCCAGCGGCCCTGGTGGCAGTGGCACGCTGGGTAATAAAGGGGTTAATACCACCTTTGTTATACAAGCTGGTATTAAGCCCGGGATTCTTAATGTCAGGCCAGGTTTGACCTGGCCACTAAGAATCTCCAATAAAGGGTTAAAAAAATCACCACACAGAGAAATTTTTTTATTAGAAATAAAAAAAAAGCCATCAGGGACTCCATCTTTAATTTAAAAAATCCTCTTCCATCCGACGTAGTCCAAAATGCGATGTCCTCTCTGCTACATCCCCTGTGCATAGATATAGATGGCTATGCACAGGGAATGAGCAGACTGAGAACAATCTCAGCTCTGCTACATCAGGCAGCAGGCGGGCTCTAGGACCCTGGAGCTGCACAGAGCAGACAGCTCTTACTCTGAGAGTTTCCATGCTATCACTGGCACAGTAGCCGAGTCTAATGCAAGACAATGGCAATCCTAGTTTTGTCAGCGTCTCTGACAAAACTAGGATTGCCATTGATTTGCATTGGACTCGTGCGAGTAAACGCTGGGAAACTCGCAGAGTACCGAGTCCTGCGAGTCCCTTACTACTCGCCGAGTAACGAGTCCTAGCGAGTATATTCGCCCATCCCTAACTACCCCCTCTGCCTTATCTGATTGCCTGATGACCAAATTGTCACGTATGTAAAGTTCTTATATTGCTTTAAATGTTGTAGATTTTAAATTTGTATTTTTATTAGAAACAGAATTAGTTTCTTTATATAGATTTGTCAAATCTCATTCAACTAATTGCTGAAATAAATCCAGGGCAGGTGCCCTGGATTGCAATTTGTCGGATTGCTAAATATAGTGACGACAGTATCATCAGACAACAGATTAGCATTGGGTGGATCCTGTAATCCCTGCAGAGAGAATAGAGCACTTTGTTCATGATAATTCAAGAAGATGAATTTATTATATGTAGACACATTCACATTGGAGGTATAATTATCTACATTCAATAGGTGCATCAGAATGGAAATACCTCTTATGGCGGCTTCACACTGCCATGTGATCCGGTCCGGAGCTGTCAGGGATGGGCCTGACAGCCCCAGACTAGATCAGCACACAGAACTGGAGGGCTTATTTGCCCTCTGGTCCAGTTTGCAGCCGCACGCAGCTCCCACTGCTGATAGGTCAGGACCGCGGCACCGGACCAGAGGGCAAATTAGCCCTCCAGTTCTGTGTGCTGATCCAGTCCGCGGCTTTCAAGGTCATCTCTGACAGCCCCAGACCGGATCACACCGCAGTGTGAAGCCGCCCTTATTGGTCAGGTGTTAACCCCTAAGGGTACCATTACACGTCGCAACATTGCATGCAGTTTCACTTGCAATTTGCTGGTTGCAGTGAAATCATGGACACATTATTCTATTTTGTTGCCATGTACAAATGTAACAATGTGTCCATGATTTCACAGCAACCAGCAAATTGCAAGTGAAATTGCATGCAATGTTGTGATGTGTAATGGTACCCTAAGTGACGGAGACAATATTCTCCTTAATGACCAGACCAAATTTTACAATTCTGACCAGTGTCATCTTATGAGGTAATAGCTCTGGAGCAATTCAACAGATCCAGTGATTCCAAGATAGTTTTTTTGTTACATATTGGACTTCATGTTAGGTCCATTCCATGTCAAGTGAACCAATGATTATTACCTCTATGTTTTTAATTTCTTTTGAGATTTTGTTATTTGATAATAGCATGTCAGACAATGCAAAATGTGAAGAGAAAATTAAAAAAAAAATATATATTTTTTTTAAATGATTTTCAAAGTTCGAAAAAAGTGCGAATTTCGGTGTTGCCTGCCTTTACGTTTCTCCTCATAACTCAGGCTAGAAATAAGATAGAGAGACAAAATAAACACTGTTCTACTCAAAATTGTACAGGCTTTCACCAGATATGTCACAAGAGGATCTTTGTTAATATTTTACCCATGCGATCACAAACGCAAAATTTTAACCCCTATTCAAAAAAAAATTCAAAACTTTTAATTTCTAATTAACTAAAGTAGTACTTCAAATAGAAAAAAAATCAAAAAAATCTAAAGACGTAAGGTAAAAAATATATTCATATTTAGATCACTTGATATGGAATGACCCGACGCTATTAATAGTAAAATATTTTAAAATATGATCCCATCGCGATCCCAACTTGAAATTTGGTACAGATGTGGCTAAGAGCACAGCAGTCATATGGGCAGTTTTTGAAATATTTAAATGATGCCAATTTTTTGTAAATGCGTTTTAAAATTTTGCGTTTGCGATCGCATGGGTAAAATATTAACAAAGATACTCTTGTGACATATCTGGTGAAAGCATGTACAGTTCTAAGTACAATGGTGTTTATTTTGTCTCTCTATCTTATTTCAAGCCCGAGATATGATAGAAAATGTAAAGTCATACCAGGCCAAAATTCGCACTTTTTTAAAACTTTAAAAATCTGTAAAAAATTAACTGATAAAGAAAAAAATTCAAAACTTTTTTTTGTAATTAACTAAAGTTGTACTTCATATAAAAAAAAAATAAAAAAAATCTGAAGACGTCAGGAAAAAAAAATATTCATTTTTGGATCACTTGACATGGAATGACCCGTTAGTGGAAAATATATGACAACTTTTTGGCCTTTATTTGTAAAAAAATGGCGACAATTTAGTAATTTTCAACTTTTTCATTTTTATATCGTTAAACCAGTTATATCAGACAAAAGTTAGTAAATAACATTTCCCATATGTGTACTTTACATCAGCACATTTTGGAAGCATTTTTTGTTGTTAGGAAGTTAGAAGAGTTGAAAGTTTATCAGAAATTTCTCATTTTTACTTGAAATTTACAAAACCATATTTTAGGGCTCACATTGTGTTGGAAGTGACTTTGATGGGCCTATATGATGGAAAACACTGAAAAGTGACATCATTCTAAAGACTGCACCCTTCAGACTGCTCAAAACCACATTCAAGAAGTTTATTAAAACTTTCAGGTGCTTCACAGGAATTAATGCAAAGTGGAATGAAAAAATAAATACATTTACATTTTACCTAAATATGTTGTTTTAGCCTCAATTTATTCACTTTTACAAGGGATAACACACTTTGAGATGTTGCATAAGATATGAGAGCTCCCAGCACAGCAGGTCTACACTGGTCACTCACCAAACCTCTTAATTTTAATTTAATTTGACCAACCTCTTAAATTTAACTGAATATGAAAGCTGTCCATGCTGGTCCAGACCCTGTTTAATGTGTGGCTCATGCCTGACTTCTGCGCCATGACACTATAGTTACACTTGTGCAATTGATGACACTGACTGGTGTCTGCCCCTAATTTTGGGAAATGGGGATTGGGACATCTAGTTAAGTCTCCTTCTTGTGTGTTGCCTGCAGCAGTAGTCATAAAACCTGAGTTTTAGAAGGGCCGTCAGGTGACTACCATCCATACATTTTGGAGGAACCTCATTCACACATACATTTGGGAGGTCCCTACCTCATTCATAAATTATTGTTATCTAGATAGTGGAATACATATTTCCCAGCACAGTACAATGCCAGCTACAACATGCTAGCTGATATTCTGGGCTTTTTCTTTATTCTCCTACTTCTCCACCACCACCATGATATCCACTGAGTCGTCATGCAGCCCTTACTTCAAATTTTGAGAGGTCTAGCAGGTGTCATAAAACCTGAGTTTTGGGGCGGCCGTTAGGTGCCCCTCTACCACACATTTTGGAAGAAGCTCCCTCGCTCATACTTTTGAGGCATCCTTCCCTCATTCATAATTATTATCTAAATAGTGTAATACATATTCTCCAGCACTTTACAATGCTAGCTTACCCCCTTAAGGACCGAGTCACTTTGCACCCTAATGACCGGACCATTTTTTGTAATTCTGACCACTCTCCCTTTATGAGGTAATATCTCTGGAACGCTTCAACCGATCCTAGCGATTCTGAGATTGTTGTTTCGTGACATATTGGGCTTCATGTTAGTATTAAATTTAGGTCGATAATTTTAGCGTTTATTTGTGGAAAAAATCAAAAATTTGGCAAAAATTTTGAAAATTTAGCAATTTTCATATTTTTAATTTTTATTCTGCTAAACCAGAGAGTTATGTGCCACAAAATAGTTAATAAATCACATTTCCCACATGTCTACTTCACATCAGCACAATTTTGGAAGAAAAATGAAAAATTGGTAGGACGTTATAAGGGTTCAAAGGTCATCAGCAATTTCTCATTTTTCCAGCAAAATTTACAAAACCATTTTTTTAGTGACCACATCACATTTGAAGTCCCTTTGAGGGGTGTACATGACAGAAAACACCCAAAAGTGACACCATTCCAAAAACTGCACCCCTCAAGCTACTCAAAACTACATTCAAGAAGATTATTAACCCTTCAGGTGCTTCACAGGAACTAAAATAAAGTTGAAGGAAAAAATGGACATTTTCATTTTTGTAACAAAAATGTTCTTTTAGCCTCAATTTTTTCATTTTCACATGGGCAACAGGATAAAATGCATCCTAAAATTTGTTGGGCAATTTCTCCTGAGTACACCGATACCTCATATGTGGTCATAAACCACTGTTTGGGCGTACGGCAGGGCTCAGAAGGGAAGGAGCGCAATTTGAATTTTAGAGCCAATTTTCCATTCAAAAAGTGAAATGGCGCTCCTTCACCTCTGAGCCCTGCCGTGCGCCCAAACAGTGGTTTATGAACACATATAAGGTATCGGTGTGCTCAGGAACAATTGCCCAACAAATTTTGGGATGTATTTTATCACTTTGCCCATGTGAAACTGAAAAAATGTAGGCAAAAATAAATTTTTGGTGAAAAAAAAGTGCTTTTTCATTTTTATGGATAAATTTGTGAAGTGTCTGAGGGTTCAAACTGCTCACTATGCATCTAGATACTTTCCTTAGGGGGTCTAGTTTCCAAAATGGGGTCATTTGTGGGGAAGCTACAATGTGGAGACACACGGGGACCCTCCATACGCGACATGGTGTCCGCTAACAATTTGAATGGAAAATTAGCTCAATTTGTTAGCGGACACCATGTCGCGTTTGGAGGGTCCCTGTGTATCTCCCACATTGGAGCTCCCCCACAAGTGACCCCATTTTGGAAACTACACCCCCCAAGGAACGTATCTAGATGCAAAGTGAGCACTTTGAACCCCAGATGCTTCACAAATTCATCCATAAATATGAAAAAGCACTTTTTTTTTCCACAAAAAGTTTCTTTTTTCATTATTACGGATCAATTTGTGAAGCACTTGGGGGTTCAAAGTGCTCACTATGCATCTAGATACGTTCCTTGGGGGGTCAAGTTTCCAAAATGTGGTCACTTATGGGGGAGCTCCAATGTGGAGACACACGGGGACCCTCCATACGCGACATGGTGTCCGCTAACAATTTGAATGGAAAATGAGCCCCATGTCACGTTGGGAGGGTCACTGTGTGTCTCCACATTGGAGCTCCCCCACAAGTGACCCCATTTTGGAAACTAGACCCCCAAAGGATTATATCTAGATGCATAGTGAGCACTTTGATCCCCAGATGCTTCACAAATTGATCCGTAATAATGAAAAAAGAAATCATTTGTGGGAAAAAAAAAGCGCTTTTTTCATTTTTACAGATGAATTTCTGAAGCATCTGGGGGTTCAAAATGCTCACTATGCATCTAGATACGTTCCTTTGGGGGTCTAGTTTCCAAAATAGGGTCACTTGTGGGGGAGCTCCAATGTGGACACACACAGGGACCCTCCAAACGCGACATGGTGTCCGCTAACAAATTGAGCTAATTTTCCATTCAAATTGTTAGCGGACACCATGTCGCGTTTGGAGGGTCCCGGTGTGTGTCCACATTGGAGCTCCCCCACAAATGACCCATTTTGGAAACTAGACCCCCTAAGGAACATATCTAGATGCATAGTGAGCACTTTGAACCCCCAGATGCTTCACAAATTCATCCATAAAAATGAAAAAGCACTTTTTTTTCCACAAAAAGTTTCTTTTTTCATTTATACGGATCAATTTGTGAAGCACCTGGGGGTTCAAAGTGCTCACTATGCATCTAGATACGTTCCTTTGGGGGTCTAGTTTCCAAAATGGGGTCACTTGTGGGGGAGCTCCAATGTGGAGACACACGGGGACCCTCCCATCGTGACATGGTGTCCGCTAACAAATTGAGCTCATTTTCCATTCAAATTGTTAGCGGACACCATGTCGCGTTTGGAGGGTCCCTGTGTGTGTCCACATTGGAGCTTCCCCACAAGTCACCCCATTTTGGAAACTAGACCCCCAAAGGAACGTATCTAGATGCAGAGTGAGCACTTTGAACCCCCAGATGCTTCACAAATTGATCCGTAAAAATGAAAAAAGAAATTTTGTGGAAAAAAAAGTGCTTTTGCATTTTTATGGATGAATTTGTGAAGCATCTGGGGGTTCAAAGTGCTCACTATGCATCTAGATACATTCCTTGGGGGGTCTAGTTTCCAAAATGGGGTCACTTGGGGGGGATCTCCAATGTGGAGACACACAGGGGCTCTCCATACGCAACATGGTGTCCACTAACAATTGGAATTGTTAGCGGACACCTTGTAGGATATAAAGAGCCCCAATGTGCCTAAACATTGGAGCTCCCCCACAAGTGACCCCATTTTGGAAACTAGACCCCCCAAGGAACGTATCTAGATGCATAGTGAGCACTTTGAACCCCCAGGTGCTTCACAAATTGATCCGTAAAATGAAAAAAGAAACTTTTTTGTGGAAAAAAAAAGTGCTTTTTCATTTTTATGGATGAATTTGTGAAGCATCTGGGGGTTTAAAGTGCTCACTATGCATCTAGATACGTTCCTTCGGGGGTCTAGTTTCCAAAATGGGGTCACTTGTGGGGGAGCTCCAATGTTCAGGCACACAGGGAGGGTCTCTCCATACCCGACATGGTTTCCGCTAACAATTGGAGCTAATTTTCTATTGAAATTGTTAGCGGACACCATGTCGCATATGGAGAACCCGTGTGCCACCAGCACAAGGGCAACTGGTAGAGTTGGGTACAGCACCAGAAAATGCCGCCTCTAATGAATGCGCTATTTTCTTGGGTGGCTGTGGGTTGAAATTTGCAGAGCGGGGGACCCACAACATTTGGGTCTCTCCACGCTGAGGATTCCAGTCAGCCAGCTACCAAGTTGTACATGGCTGGCTACAAAAAATACAGCGAAGCCCATTTTTTTTTTCTAGAACTAAGTCTAGAAAAAAAAATGACGTAGGGCTCCGCCATATTTTTGGTCCAGCCAAGTACAACTTGGCAGCTACAGACTGCCAGCAACCTCCAGCTGCCTCGTTGTACCTGGCTGCAACCAAAAATACAGCAAAGCACATTTTTTTTTATTTCTAGAACTAATTCTAGAAAAAAAAATGGCGTAGGCCTCCGCCATATTTTTGGTCCAGCCAGGTACAACTTGGCAGCTACAGACTGCCAGCAACCCCCAGCTGCCTTGTTCTACCTGGCTGCAACCAAAAATACAGCGAAGCCCATTTTTTTTTTATTTCTAGAACTAATTCTAGAAAAAAATTACGTAGGGCTCCGCCATATTTTTGGCCCAGCCAGGTACAACTAAGCAGCTGGGGGCTGGAATCCTCAGCATGGAAAGGCCCAAGCGTTCTGGGCCCCCCATGCTGCGAATTGCAGCCCGCAGCTGCCCCAGAAAATGGCGCATTCATTGAAGTGCCATTTTCTGGCGCTGTACCCATGCTCTTCCAGTTGCCCTGGTGCCGGTGGCAAACTGGGTAATAAAGGGGTTAATGCCAGCTTTTTATTGGCAGCTGGCACTAAGCCCGAGATTCATAATATAGGGCCAATGTTAGACCCGCCATTAGGAATCTCTGGTAAATAGTCAGAAAATACACACATAGAAAAATCTTTTTATTTAAAAAAAAAACACAAACAAAATTCGGACTCCATCTTTATTATAAAGATCCGACGTAGTCCACAACGAAGGACCCACGACGCTCGATCGCCTCCGACGTAGTCCACAACGAAGGTCCCACGATTGCCATGCAGGAGGATCGGACTGCAAAGTAGCAATCTGACAGCCCGGGTGTAGTGATCCACTATGTGGATCACTGCACCGGGGCTGTGAGATCGCTTTCTGCAGCTCAATCCGCATGACGGATCGGACTGCAGAGCAGCGATCTGGCAGCCCGGGTGCAGCACCGGGGCTGCGAGATCGCTTTCTGCAGCTCGATCCTCATGCAGGAGGATCGGACTGCAGAGCAGTGATCTGGCAGCCCGGGTGCAGCACCGAGGCTGCGAGATCGCTTTCTGCAGCTCGATCCTCATGCAGGAGGTGCAATCTTGCAGCCCGGGTGCCATGCCAGGGCTGCAAAATTGCTTTCTGAAGCTCGATCTCCATGCAAGGGAAATCCCCTGCATGGAGAGCAAGCTGCAGAAAGCAATCTGACAGCTTGGGCGCAGTGGTCTGAAAGCCCGGATCACTGTGCAGTAGATCACTGCGCCCAAACTGTCAGATTGCTTTCTGCAGCTCAATCCCCATGCAAGGGGATTCCCCTGCATGAAGAGCAAGCTGCAGAAAACAATCTGACAGCTTGGTTTCAGTGATCCACTGGATCACTGCGCCCGAGCTGTCAGATTGCTTTCTGCAGCTCAATGCCCATGCAAGGGGAATCCCCTGCATGAAGAGCAAGCTGCAGAAAACAATCTGACAGCTTGGTTTCAGTGATCCACTGGATCACTGCGCCTGAACTGTCAGATCTCTTTCTGCAGTTCAATCCCCATGCAGGGGGATGGGGGATCAGGGATCCCCCTACAGGGGGATCAGGGATCCCCTTGCAGGGGGATGGGGGATCAGGGATCCCCTTGCAGAGGGATGGGGGTTCAGGGATCCCCCTGCAGGGGAATGGGGGATCAGGGATTCCCTTGCAGGGGGATGGGGGATCAGGGATCCCCCTGCAGGGGGATGGGGGATCAGGGATCCCCCTGCAGGGGGATGGGGGATCAGGGATCCCCTTGCAGGGGTTGGGGGATCAGGGATCCCCCTGCAGGGGGATGGGGGATCAGGGATCCCCCTGCAGGGGGATGGGGGATCAGGGATCCCCCTGCAGGGGGATCAGGGATCCCCTTGCAGAGGGATGGGGGTTCAGGGATCCCCCTGCAGGGGAATGGGGGATCAGGGATCCCCTTGCAGGGGGATGGGGGATCAGGGATCCCCTGCAGGGGGATAGGGGATCAGGGATCTCCCTGCAGGGGGATGGGGAATCAGGGATCCCCCTGCAGGGGGATCAGGGATCCCCTTGCAGGAGGATGGGGGATCAGGGCAGGGATCCCCCTGAAGGGGATCTGCAGGGGGTCTTACCGGACGTCGGGTCCAGAAGGATGAGCGGCGGTGAGAGGAGGCTGACAGCAGGAGGCGGCGGCGGCAGAGACAGACGCACCGACAGGAGGAGGTGAGCGGAAGGAAGCGGCGGGAAGAGGTGATCACAGGGTTGGTGATCACCTCTTCCCGCCGGTTACCGGCGGTGGTGGGGGGAGGCCCAGAAACAGCAGGGGACAGGGGGGACAGCGGGGGACCCGGGACAGGGCGGGAGACAAGAGGGATGAGTGCGGGACGGGCGTCTGCAGCAGGGGACAGCAGGGGACAGGGGGGAAGAGCGGGGGTGCCAGAGAGGGGGTCAAGAGGAATTAGCAGGGGGGGATGTGGACACAGTGGGCACAGGAGCAGTGGGCCAGCCAGGGGATGTGTGCAGGAGCCGGGCACAGCTGACAGCCCGGCTCCTGCAGCGATCGCTCAGGGAAGTGCTGACATTCAGCACTTTCCTGCGCGATTTTGATGTGATCGGTCGGTCAGTTTGACTGACCGATCACATCGCTCTGAGTGTGGGGACCCCTAAAAAGGGTCCCCACACCCTCTGCCCCTAGCCCTCAGCTGTCACTGACAGCTTTTAGAATTGAACTGTCACTGTTCGTTTAGAAGCAGTGACAGTTCAAAGCCATGACGAGTATACTCGTCATGATGCGGGAACTGACAGCTTTTCATGACGAGTATACTCGTCATTAGTCGTAAAGGGGTAACATGCCTATTGGTATTATGGGCTTTGCACTACTCCTCCACCACCACCAAATCCATTAGGTGGCCCTTTATTATACATATTGGAGGAACCTCCCTTACTTACTCATTGATTATCAACTGGGGAACAATTTTAAAAAATGTTTCTGTTGAGTTAGGTTTTTGAGCTGATTTATACTAAAATTGGCATGCTGATTTCAAAAATGTAGTCAGTTTTTTTCTAGCATGTCAAGTTTTTCTTCCACAACTTACCTGCCAGAGAAGCACAATTGCACTGATATCTGTAATAAGACTTGTTATCTGATTACAATTCGACTCATATAGAAACACTTTTAGCATGGATTATTAAAATTAAGGAAGCAAAATGAAGTAATGGTGTATATTGCAAAGATTCATAACTTTTCAATAATTAAATGTAAAAAAAAATATTTAGTTACTCTTTAACACTGTGTAATAAGGAATAAGCAAGAAAAAAATAAGGCCCTGATAGTTTGGTGAAAAGCATCTGACATATTCAATGCGTGTAAATATACGTGAGGGGTCAAGGGGTCATATAGAATGAAGGAAACCAGTATTTTATTTGCATATACTAGATCTTATCTGATTAGAGCACTGAGTACTTTGCTCCTGTGTCTTAACAGAAAGGAAATCAAAAGGAGAGAAAAGTTGGTTAATACAGATGAGTAGATCAATTAGGAACAAATCAAATAAATTACAAATATAAAAAAGGTTTGGCAATGTTCTGAATTTTATTTTTATGAATCTTTTGAATGCCAAGAGGAATGCCATCTGAACCAGAATAGAGAAACAAAGGCAAACCTTCACCCCAACGACCAGCAGCATCGAAGAAGAGGGAATGAACAGGATTGTGAATAACTCACTCTAGGTGACCGTAGGCCTCTAAATTCTGACAGGGCGTGCACTTCTCAATTTTAGGATTCTCCTGTGCCAATGGCAAGATTGGAAGGTCATGTGATCACAAGTATGTTTGTATGCTTCTGGCCACATACTGTCCAGACATGTTCAGCCTCACTCAATTAATTTTCATTGATTGAGGCCACACATGTCCAGTTGGCATGTAACTGCATGTATGTAAATCGCACACTTATTTTGTGACCTCCCACTCTTACTGCCACCACAAGAAAATCCTGACACTGTGCATTGTGCGCACTGTGAGAATTCAGAAGTCAGCAGTCACACATAGAGTGACTGCAGACTGAGTACAAACTTGGGACAACCCCTCTAAGGCTAGGGTCACACATAAGCCCTTGGTCCGTTTTTGGCTTCATTTTTGTCATTTTTTTTTCTAAGTCCAAAAACTGATAGAAAAACGGATTATATGTAACTAGCTGTGAGCCCGATTCTGAAGAATCGGGAGTCTAGAATCTGGAGAGAGAGAGGGAGAGAGAGAGGGAGAGGAAAAGAGAGAGGGAGAGAGAGAGGGAGAGGGAGAGAGAGATAGATAGATAGATAGATAGATAGATAGATAGATAAAAAGATAGATAGATAGATAGATAGATAAAAGATAGAATAGAGATAGATAATAGAGATAGATATAAGATAGATAGATAGATAGATATAGATAGATAGATAGATAGATATAGATATAGATAGATATGATAAGATAGATAGATAGATAGATAGATAAAAAGATAGATAGATAGAGATAGATAAATAGATAGATAGATAAAAAGATAGAGATAGATAGTAGATAGATAGATAGAGATAGATAAATAGATAGAGATAGATAAATAGAAAGATAGATAGATAAATAGAGATAGATAAATAGATAGAGATAGATAGCTAGATATAGAGATAGATAAATAGATAGAGATAGATAGATAGATAGAGAAAAAGATAGAGATAGACAGATAGATAGATAGATAAATAGATAGAGATAGATAGATAAATAGATAGAGATAGATAGATAAAGAGATAGAGATAGATAGATAGATAGAGATATATAGATAGATAGATAGATAGATAGATAGATAAATAGATAGAGATAGATAGAGATCGATAGATAGATAGATAGATAGATAAATAGATAGAGATAGATAGATAGATAAATAGATAGAGATAGAGATAGTAGATAAGATAGATAGAAGATAGATAGAGATAGATAGATAGAATAGATAGAGATAGATACATAGAGATAGATAAATAGATAGAGATAGATAAATAGATAAATAGATAGATAGATAGAGATAGATAAATAGGTGAGTCTTTGCAGACGCGGTAAGTCCGGCGACAGCCGAGCGCCGTGGCCGAAAAGGGAACCAAGGGCCCGGCCATGCATTGTTGGAAACACCGCTATGTATCTCTATGGGAAGTGAGGCGCTATTCTGATTGGTCGCTGTGTGCTGTCGGCGACCGATCAGAATAGCACCTCACTTTGAGCGGTAAATTTGAAACTCAAGTGAGGCGCTATTCTGATTGGTCGCCGGCAGCACACAGCGACCAATCAGAATAGAGCCTCACTTCCCATAGAGATATAATGGACGAAAATTCGTCCATTATATCTCTATGGGAAGTGAGGCACTATTCTGATTGGTCGCTGTGTGCTGCCGGCGACCAATCAGAATAGCGCCTCACTTCCCATAGAAATATAATGGCTGAAAAAAAAAGTCGTTCATTATATGTCTATGGGAAGTGAGGCGCTATTCTGATTGGTCGGCGGCAGCACACAGCGACCAATCAGGATAGCGCCTCACTTCCCATAGAGATATAATGGACGAAAATTCGTCCATTATATCTCTATGGGAAGTGAGGCGCTATTCTGATTGGTCGCTGTGTGCTGGCGGCGACCAATCAGAATCGCGCCTCACTTCCCATAGAGATGGAATGGACGACTTTGAGTTTCAAATTTCCCGCTTAAGTGAGGCGCTATGCTGATTGGTCGGCGCAGCACACAGAGAACAATCAGCATAGCGCCTCACTTCCCATAGAGATACATAGCGGTGTTTCGCTGAATTTATGGCCGGGCCCCTGGTTCTATTTTCGACCACGGGGCTCTGCGCTTGTCAGTCATCGCCGGGGCGGCAGACTCGCCCCTGCAACGGCTGACAATGGATAGATAGAGAGATAGATAGATAAATACATAGAGATAGATAGATAAATAGATAGAGATAGATAGATAAATAGATAGATAGATAGAGAGATAGATAGATAAATAGATCGAGATAGATAGATAGAGAGATAGATAGATAGATATAGATAGATAGATAGGTGAGTCTTTGCAGCCGCGGTAAGTCCGGCGACAGCCGACCGCCGTGGCCGAAAAATCGAACCAAGGGCCCGGCCATGCATTGTTGGAAACACCGCTATGTATCTCTATGGGAAGTGAGGCGCTATGCTGATTGGTCGCTGTGTGCTGCCGGCGACCAATCAGAATAGCGCCTCACTTTGAGCGGTAAATTTGAAACTCAAAGTTGTCCATTATATGTCTATGAGAAGTGAGGCGCTATTCTGATTGGTCGCCGGCAGCACACAGCGACCAATCAGAATAGCGCCTCACTTCCCATAGAGATATAATGGACGAAAATTCGTCCATTTTATGTCTATGGGAAGTGAGGCGCTATTCTGATTGGTCGCTGGCAGGAGACAGCGACCAGTCAGCATAGCGCCTCACTTCCCATAGAGATACATAGCGGTGTTTCGCCGAATTTATGGCCGGGCCCCTGGTTCTATTTTCGGCCACGGGGCTCGGCGCTTGTTGGTCGTCGCCGGGGCAGGAGACTCGCCCCTGCAACGGCTGACAATGGCCCGATAGATAGATAGATAGATAGAGAGATAGATAGATAGATAGATAGATAGATAGATAGATAGATAAATAGATAGAGATAGATAGATAGATAGATAGATAGATAAATAGATAGATAGAGATAGATAGATAGATAGGTGAGTCTTTGCAGCCGCGGTAAGTCCGGCGACAGCCGAGTGCCGTGGCCGAAAAGGGAACCAAGGGCCCGGCCATGCATTGTTGGAAACACCGCTATGTTTCTCTATGGGAAGTGAGGCGCTATTCTGATTGGTCGCTGTGTGCTGCCGGCGACAAATCAGAATAGCGCCTCACTTTGAGCGGTAAATTTGAAACTCAAAGTTGTCCATTATATGTCTATGGGAAGTGAGGCGCTATTCTGATTGGTCGCTGGCAGCACACAGCGACCAATCAGAATAGTGCCTCACTTCCCATAGAGATATAATGGACAAAAAGTCGTCCATTATATGTCTATGGCAAGTGAGGCGCTATTCTGATTGGTTGCCGTCAGCACACAGCGACCAATCGGAATAGCGCTCACTTTCATGCGGTAAATTGAAACTCAAAGTCGTCCATTATATGTCTAAGGGAAGTGAGGCGCTATTCTGATTGGTCGCCGTCAGCACACAGTGACCAATCAGAATAGCGCCTCACTTCCATAGAGATATAATGGACGAAAATTCGTCCATTATATCTCTATGGGAAGTGAGGCGCTATTCTGATTGGTCGCTGTGTGCTGGTGGCGACCAATCAGAAAAGCGCCTCACTTTCAGCGGTAAATTTGAAACTCAAAGTCGTCCATTATATGTCTAAGGGAAGTGAGGCGCTATTCTGATTGGTCGCCGTCAGCACACAGTGACCAATCAGAATAGCCCCTCACTTCCCATAGAGATATAATGGACGAAAATTCGTCCATTATATCTCTATGGGAAGTGAGGCGCTATTCTGATTGGTCGCTGTGTGCTGGTGGCGACCAATCAGAAAAGCGCCTCACTTTCAGCGGTAAATTTGAAACTCAAAGTCGTCCATTATATGTCTACGGGAAGTGAGGCGCTATTCTGATTGGTCGGCGGCAGGACACAGCGACCAATCAGAATAGCGCCTCACTTCCCATAGAGATACATAGCGGTGTTTCGGAGAATTTATGGCCGGGCCCCTGGTTCTATTTTCAGCCACGGGGCTCGGCTCTGGTCAGTCGTTCCACGGGGCCGGAGACTCGCAATGGCCGTGAAGCAATGATTGCGAGCCGTTGCTGAGGCGCGAGCAATGGCCTTGAAGCGAGTCTCCGGCCCCGTGGAACGACCGACCAGAGCTGAGCCCCGTGGCCGAAAATAGAATCAGGGGCCCGGCCATAAATTCGCCGAAACACCGCTATGTATCTCTATGGGAAGTGAGGCGCTATTCTGATTGGTCGCTGTGTGCTGCCGGCGACCAATCAGAATTGCGCCTCACTTCCCATAGAGATACATATCGGTGTTTCGGGAAATTTATGGCCGGGCCCCCTGGTTCTATTTTTGGCCACAGCGCTCGGCGGCACTGCTCCTGCTGGGGACCACTGCCGGAGCTCCGGCTTGTTACGGGGGCCACCGCAGAAGCTCGGCCTTCTGGCGGGAACCAACGCCGGAGGTCGGGCTTGTTACGGGGAAGCTGTGGCGGGGTTGGCGGGGTGTAGGTGGGCAATGGCCGCTTCGCGGCCATTGCTCACGCTGGCCAACGGCTCGTAATGGCCGCTACGCGGCCAATGCTTAGTGGGTCGCGTGGCTGCGAGGCAGCCACGTCCACGACGACGGAAGTGGCGCCGAATATGACGGAAGTGCGCTACGGCAATTATATATTAGATAAACAACCTGTCCGTTTTTTTCTGCACTTAAATACATAGCTATGTCCGTTTTTGAGCCAAAACGTTGCTAGCAACGTTTTTGGGGTCCATTTTTAAAAAAAAAAAAAATTTTAACATGGGCCCTATGGAAAAACGGATCCGTTTTTTGGGGGTGCCTTAAAAAAACGGATCGGTTTTTTTGAGAATTTTGGTCAAAAAATGACTAAGTCCAAAAACGTTCAGGGGTGTAGGAGGCTCAAAAAGCACCCAAAAAAAAAAGGATTGGTCATGGAAATCACTTCCAAAAACGGATTTCTATGTGTGACCCCAGCCTAATACTCCTAACATTAAAGAAAAGTTAACTCTTGTAATGTCAGATAGCACAATACTTTACTATTATGGCCATGTCTAACGTAATCTTATAAGTTCTGAACTGTTACAATTGTACAGGATCAGAACCTGCAACAGCACAGGAATACATCACCATACCCACCAGAGTTAGGCTGCATTCATATGCGCGCTTTTACCACTTTTTTGCGCATGTGTTTTTTCCTGCATTTTGCGTCTGCGTAAAAAAAACGCAATGTGTTCACACGCCACATTTTTTACAGACTCATTTCCCTCCCAAAAGCGCAGGAGGAATTGATGTCACATGGAGGCAGTAATTATTCTGTTCCCGTGTGAATTGTGTGTGCTTTCGCTGTAGCAGAGTATGTACATACACTGCTAAAGCGAAATAAAAAAGCAATGGTTTAAAAAATAAAAAAATGAAATACTTACCTCTCTACAGACTGTCCAGGGCTGCAAAGACCTGAATCAGCTGACCGGGCGGCAAGCCAATCAGCCGATGTGTTACCTGACAGCATCAGCTGAGCATTTAAACTGCCCGCCAAAACCACTCAGCTAATGTGTCACCTGTAGTGATGAGCGAGCATGCTCGCCACTACTCGGTACTCGCACGAGTATCACTGTACTCGGGCTACTCGGCGAGGACCGAGTAATCTCGCGATACTCGTGCTGTGCTCGTTGTCCTCATCTCTGCATGTTGGCGCTCTTTTGAGAGCCAGCCCACGTGCAGGGATTGGCTGGCAGACCACTGCAATGCCACAGCCCTGTTAGTTGTGGCATAGCAGTGATTGGCCGCCCTGCACAGCGTGATTGAGCCTTTATACTCCCAGCGCGCTGTGCTCGGCACACAGCCATCCAGACACTCAGTGTAGGGAGAGTGTCTGCTGCTGCTTAGGGACAGATTTGCGGCCCTGATACGTAGATCCGGAGCAGGGCTGCAAACTGCTGCTGACCACAACAGTCCTTCTCAGGACTAATCTAGGAGGATATAGGCAGGGTAATCCAGATCGGAGTCCAAGCTTTTCCAGTGACCAGAACAGTCCTTCTCAGGACTAATCTAGGAGGATATAGGCAGGGTGATACAGATCGGAATCCGAGCTTTTCTGTGACCATTAGAGTCACCAGACTGTTGAACTTACTACCTTAATACAGGTTAGGGACTAAAATCCTCTCCTGACACCATTACAGTCATCAGACTGTTGTACTTACTACCTTGATACAGGTTAGGGACTAAAATCCTCTCCTGAAACCATTACAGTCACCAGACTGGTGTAATTACTACCTTGATACAGGTTAGGGACTAAAATCCTAATCTCCTGTGATCTGACCAGTCACCAGACTGGTGTATGTCATACCTTGATACAGGTTAGGGCCTAAAATCCTAATCTCCTGTCACCATTACAGTCACCAGACTGGTGTAATTACTACCTTCATACAGGTTAGGGACTAAAATCCTAAGCTCTTGTGATCTGAACAGTCACCAGACTGGTGTACATCATACCTTGATACAGGTTAGGGCCTAAAATCCTAATCTCCTGTCACCATTACAGTCACCAGACTGGTGTAATTACTACCTTAATACAGGTTAGGGACTAAAATCCTAATCTCTTGTGATCTGAACAGTCACTAGACTGGTGTACGTACTACCATGATACAGGTTAGGGACTAAAATCCTCTCCTGACACCATTACAGTCACCAGACTGTTGTACTTACTACCTTGATACAGGTTAGGGACTAAAATCCTCTCCTGACACCATTACAGTCACCAGACTGTTGTAATTACTACCTTGATACAGGTTAGGGACTAAAATCCTAATCTCCTGTGATCTGAACAGTCACCAGACTGGTGTACGTACTACCTTGATACAAGTTAGGGACTAAAATCCTAATCTCTTTTGATCTGACCAGTCACCAGACTGGTGTACGTCATACCTTGATACAGGTTAGGGCCTAAAATCCTAATCTCCTGTCACCATTACAGTCACCAGACTGGTGTAATTACTACCTTCATACAGGTTAGGGACTAAAATCCTAATCTCTTGTGATCTGAACAGTCACCAGACTGGTGTACGTCATACCTTGATACAGGTTAGGGCCTAAAATCCTAATCTCCTGTCACCATTACAGTCACCAAACTGTTGTAATTACTACCTTGATACAGGTTAGGGACTTAAATCCTAATCCCTTGTGATCTGAACAGTCACCAGACTTGTGTACGTACTACCTTGATACAGGTTAGGGACGAAAATCCTAATCTCCTGTGATCTGACCAGTCACCAGACTGGTGTACGTCATACCTTGATACAGGTTAGGGCCTAAAATCCTAATCTCCTGTCACCATTACAGTCACCAGACTGGTGTAATTACTGCCTTCATACAGGTTAGGGACTAAAATCCTAATCTCTTGTGATCTGACCAGTCACCAGACTGGTGTACGTCATACCTTGATACAGGTTAGGGCCTAAAATCTAATCTCCTGTCACATTACAGTCACCAGACTGGTGTAATATACCTTGATACAGGTTAGGGCCTAAAATCCTAATCTCCTGTGACCATTACAGTCACCAGACTGTTGTAATTACTACCTTGATACAGGTTAGGGACTTAAATCCTAATCTCTTGTGATCTGAACCAGTCACCAGACTGGTGTACGTCATACCTTGATACAGGTTAGAGCGAAAATCCTAATCTCCTGTCACCATTACAGTCACCAGACTGGTGTAATTACTACCTTCATACAGGTTAGGGACTAAAATCCTAATCTCCTGTATCTGACATTACAGTCACCAGACTGGTGTACGTTACTACCTTGATACAGGTTAGGGACTAAAATCTAATCTCTGTAATCCATACAGTCACCAGACTGGTTGTACTACTACCTTGATACAGGTTAGGGACTAAAATCCTAATCTCCTGTCACCATTACAGTCACCAGACTGGTGTAATTACTACCTTGATACAGGTTAGGGACTAAAATCTAATCTCTTGTGATCTGAACAGTCACCAGACTGGTGTACGTACTACCTTGATACAGGTTAGGGACTAAAATCCTAATCTCCTGTCACCATTACAGTCACCAGACTGGTGTAATTACTACCTTGATACAGGTTAGGGACTAAAATCTATCTCTTGTGATCTGAACAGTCACCAGACTGTGTACTACTACCTTGATACAGGTTAGGGACTAAAATCCTAATCTCCTGTCACCATTGACAGTCACCAGACTGTTGTACTCTACCTTGATACAGGTTAGGGACTAAAAATCCTAATCCCTGCACCATACAGTCACCAGACTGTGTGTAATTACTACCTTGATACAGGTTAGGGACTAAAATCCTAATCTCTGTGATCTGACCAGTCACCAGACTGGTGTACGTCATACCTTGATACAGGTTAGGGCCTAAAATCCTAATCTCCTGTCACCATTACAGTCACCAGACTGGTGTAATTACTACCTTCATACAGGTTAGGGACTAAAATCCTAATCTCTTGTGATCTGAACAGTCACCAGATGGTGTACGTATACCTTGATACAGGTTAGGGCTAAAATCTCTCCTGACACCATTACAGTCACCAGACTGTTGTAATTACTACCTTGATACAGGTTAGGGACTAAAATCCTCTCTGACCATTACAGTCACCAGACTGTGTAATTACTACCTTGATACAGGTTAGGGACTAAATCCTAATCTCTGTGATCTGAACAGTCACCAACTGGTGTACGTATACCTTGATACAGGTTAGGGCGAAAATCCTAATCTCCTGTCACCATTACAGTCACCAGACTGGTGTAATTACTACCTTATACAGGTTAGGGACTAAAATCTAATCTCTTGTGATCTGAACAGTCACCAGACTGGTGTACTACTACCTTGATACAGGTTAGGGCTAAAATCCTCTCTGACACCATTACAGTCACCAGACTGTTGTATTACTACCTTGATACAGGTTAGGGACTAAAATCCTCTCCTGCACTTACAGTCACCAGACTGTGTAATTACTACCTTGATACAGGTTAGGGACTAAATCCTAATCTCTGTGATCTGACAGTCACCAGACTGGTGTACGTCATACCTTGATACAGGTTAGGGCTAAAATCCTAATCTCCTGTCACCATACAGTCACCAGACTGGTGTAATTACTACCTTATACAGGTTAGGGACTAAAATCTAATCTCTGTGATCTGAACAGTCACCAGACTGGTGTACGTACTACCTGATACAGGTTAGGGACTAAAATCCTCTCTGACACCATTACAGTCACCAGACTGTTGTACTTACTACCTTGATACAGGTTAGGGACTAAAATCCATCTCCTGACTATACAGTCACCAGACTGGTGTATTACTACCTTGATACAGTTAGGGACTAAAATCCTAATCTCTGTGATCTGACCAGTCACCAGACTGGTGTACGTCTACCTTGATACAGGTTAGGGCTAAAATCCTAATCTCTGTCACTACAGTCACCAGACTGGTGTATTACTACCTTCATACAGGTTAGGGACTAAAATCCTAATCTCTGTGATTGAACAGTCACCAGACTGGTGTACGTATACCTTATACAGGTTAGGGCTAAAATCTAATCTCTGTACATTACAGTCACCAGACTGTTGTATTATACCTTGATACAGGTTAGGGACTAAATCCTAATCTCTGTATTACAGTCACCAACTGTTTTATACTACCTTGATACAGTTAGGACTAAAATCCTAATCTCTTGTGATCTGACCAGTCACCAGACTGGTGTACGTACTACCTTGATACAGGTTAGGGCTAAAATCCTAATCTCCTGTGACTTACCAGTCACCAGACTGGTGTACGTCATACCTTGATACAGGTTAGGGCCTAAAATCCTAATCTCCTGTCACCATTACAGTCACCAGACTGGTGTAATTACTGCCTTCATACAGGTTAGGGACTAAAATCCTAATCTCTTGTGATCTGACAGTCACCAGACTGGTGTACGTCATACCTTGATACAGGTTAGGGCCTAAAATCCTAATCTCCTGTCACCATTACAGTCACCAGACTGGTGTAATTACTACCTTCATACAGGTTAGGGACTAAAATCTAATCTCTTGTGATCTGAACAGTCACCAGACTGGTGTACGTACTACCTTGATACAGGTTAGGGACTAAAATCCTCTCCTGACACCATTACAGTCACCAGACTGTTGTACTGACTACCTTGATACAGGTTAGGGACTAAAATCCTCTCCTGACCCATTACAGTCACCAGACTGGTTGTAATTACTACCTTGATACAGGTTAGGGACTTAAAATCCTAATGGCGCCCCTATGGGCCCAACTGCACCCTGGATGGATTAAAAAAGTGCAAAATTTTTTTTATATGATAAATAAAAAACCTTTATAGATGGGATTTTGGTTCATGTGTTGGCCCAAGACATTTAAGCTGATGACCCACGATCAAGGGATCCCATGCTCACCAGTCCTAAGAAAATTGTACAAAAACTACTAGAAAAAAAGCAGCATCAGAAAACTTACCATCCATGCCAAAAACAGAAACCAAATGCACTTACAGGACGCAGTCAGAGCCCAATTGTGGAGCAAGCCCAGCTGCTGGCTGATGACTCACCTCTACCAGCAAAATGTGGGAGGCGAGCTGCCATGCATACACTAGGCCTGCATAGAGCACCATTCACACTGATACATATGATGCAGAGTGTCTGAAAGCTACCCAAACCGCTCTGCTGCCTGAGCATTGGGCCGCACAGTACGATGCTTCTGCACCACTGGATGAATGGCGCCCCTATGGGCCCAACTGCACCCTGGATGGATAAAAAAAGTGCAAAAGTTTTTTATATGATAAATAAAAAATCTTTATAGATGGGATTTTGGTTCATGTGTTGGCCCAAGACATTTAAGCTGATGACCCACGATCAAGGGATCCCATGCTCACCAGTCCTAACTAAATTGTACAAAAACTACTAGAAAAAAAGCAGCATCAGAAAAACTTACCTTCCATGCCAAAAACAGAAACCAAATGCACTTACAGGACGCAGTCAGAGCCCAATTGTGGAGCAAGCCCAGCTGCTGGCTGATGACTCACCTCTACCAGCAAAATGTGGGGAGGCGAGCTCCCATGCATACACTAGGCCTGCATAGAGCACCATTCACACTGATACATATGATGCAGAGTGTCTGAAAGCTACCCAACCGCTCTGCTGCCTGAGCATTGGGCCGCACAGTACGATGCTTCTGCACCACTGGATGAATGGCGCCCCTATGGGCCCAACTGCACCCTGGATGGATAAAAAAGTGCAAAAGTTTTTTATATGATAAATAAAAAACCTTTATAGATGGGATTTTGGTTCATGTGTTGGCCCAAGACATTTAAGCTGATGACCCACGATCAAGGAATCCCATGCTCACCAGTCCTAACTAAATTGTACAAAAACTACTAGAAAAAAAGCAGCATCAGAAAACTTACCATCCATGCCAAAAACAGAAACCAAATGCACTTACAGGACGCAGTCAGAGCCCAATTGTGGAGCAAGCCCAGCTGCTGGCTGATGACTCACCTCTACCAGCAAAATGTGGGAGGCGAGCTGCCATGCATACACTAGGCCTGCTTAAATGTCTTGGGCCAACACATGAACCAAAATCCCATCTATAAAGGTCTTTTATTTATCATATAAAAAACTTTTGCACTTTTTTATCCATCCAGGGTGCAGTTGGGCCCATAGGGGCGCCATTCATCCAGTGGTGCAGAAGCATCGTACTGTGCGGCCCAATGCTCAGGCAGCAGAGCGGTTGGGTAGCTTTCAGACACTCTGCATCATATGTATCAGTGTGAATGGTGCTCTATGCAGGCCTAGTGTATGCATGGCAGCTCGCCTCCCACATTTTGCTGGTAGAGGTGAGTCATCAGCCAGCAGCTGGGCTTGCTCCACAATTGGGCTCTGACTGCGTCCTGTAAGTGCATTTGGTTTCTGTTTTTGGCATGGATGGGACGAAAATCCTAATCTCCTGTGATCTGACCAGTCACCAGACAGGTGTACGTCATACCTTGATACAGGTTAGGGCCTAAAATCCTAATCTCCTGTCACCATTACAGTCACCAGACTGGTGTAATTACTGCCTTCATACAGGTTAGGGACTAAGATCCTAATCTCTTGTGATCTGACCAGTCACCAGACTGGTGTACGTCATACCTTGATAGAGGTTAGGGCCTAAAATCCTAATCTCCTGTCACCATTACAGTCACCAGACTGGTGTAATTACTACCTTCATACAGGTTAGGGACTAAAATCCTAATCTCCTGTGACCATTACAGTCACCAGACTGTTGTAATTACTACCTTGATACAGGTTAGGGACTTAAATCCTAATCTCTTGTGATCTGAACAGTCACCACACTGGTGTACGTACTACCTTGATACAGGTTAGGGACTACAATCCTCTCCTGACACCATTACAGTCACCAGACTGTTGTACTGACTACCTTGATACAGGTTAGGGACTAAAATCCTAATCTCTTGTGATCTGAACAGTCACCAGACTGGTGTACGTACTACCTTGATACAGGTTAGGGACGAAAATCCTAATCTCCTGTGATCTGACCAGTCACCAGACAGGTGTACATCATACCTTGATACAGGTTAGGGCCTAAAATCCTAATCTCCTGTCACCATTACATTACACCAGACTGGTGTAATTATTGCCTTCATACAGGTTAGGGACTAAAATCCTAATCTCTTGTGATCTGACCAGTCACCAGACTGGTGTACGTCATACCTTGATACAGGTTAGGGCCTAAAATCCTAATCTCCTGTCACCATTACAGTCACCAGACTGGTGTATTTACTACCTTCATACAGGTTAGGGACTAAAAATCCTAATCTCCTGTGACCATTACAGTCACCAGACTGTTGTAATTACTACCTTGATACAGGTTAGGGACTTAAATCCTAATCTCTTGTGATCTGAACAGTCACCACACTGGTGTACGTACTACCTTGATACAGGTTAGGGACAAAAATCCTAATCTCCTGTGATCTGACCAGTCACCAGACATGTGTACGTCATACCTTGATACAGGTTAGGGCCTAAAATCCTAATCTCCTGTCACCATTACAGTCACCAGACTGGTGTAATTACTACCTTGATACAGGTTAGGGACTACAATCCTAATCTCTTGTGATCTGAACAGTCACCAGACTGGTGTACGTCATACCTTGATACAGGTTAGGGCCTAAAATCCTAATCTCCTGTCACCATTACAGTCACCAGACTGGTGTAATTACTACCTTCATACAGGTTAGTGACTAAAATCCTAATCTCCTGTGACCATTACAGTCACCAGACTGGTGTACGTACTACCTTGATACAAGTTAGGGACTAAAATCCTAATCTCTTGTGATCTGACCAGTCACCAGACTGGTGTACGTCATACCTTGATACAGGTTAGGGCCTAAAATCCTAATCTCCTGTCACCATTACAGTCACCAGACTGGTGTAAATTACTACCTTGATACAGGTTAGGGACTTAAATCCTAATCTCTTGTGATCTGAACAGTCACCAAAGTGGTGTAATTACTACCTTGATACAGGTTAGGGACTTAAATCCTAATCTCTTGTAATCTGAACAGTCACCACAATGGTGTACGTACTACCTTGTTACAGGTTAGAGACTTAAATCCTAATCTCTTTGATCTGAACAGTCACCACACTGGTGTACGTCTACCTTGATACAGGTTAGGGACTACAATCCTAATCTCCTGTGATCTGAACAGTCACCAGACTGGGGTACGTTCTACCTTGATACAGGTTAGGGGCTAAAACCTCTCCTGACACCATTACAGTCACCAGACTGTTGTACTTACTACCTTGATACAGGTTAGGGACTAAAATCCTCTCCTGACACCATTACAGTCACCAGACTGTTGTACTTACTACCTTGATACAGGTTAGGGACTAAAAATCCTAATCTCTTGTGATCTGAACAGTCACCAGACTGGTGTACGTCATACCTTGATACAGGTTAGGGCCTAAAATCCTAATCTCCTGTCACCATTACAGTCACAGACTGTTGTAATTACTAACTTGATACAGGTTGGGACTTAAATCCTAATCTCTTTTTGATCTGAACATCACCAACTGGTGTACGTCATACCTTATACAGTTTAGGGCCTAAAATCCTAATCCCTGTCACCATTACAGTCCCCCAACTGGTGTAATTACTACCTTTACAGGTTAGGGACTTAAATCCTAATCTCTTGTGATCTGAACAGTCACCAACACTGGTGTACGTACTACCTTGATACAGTTAGGGACTAAAATCTCTCCTGACACATTACAAATCACCAGACTGTTGTACTGACTACCTTGATACAGGTTAGGGACTAAAAAACCTCTCCTGACAGCATTACAGTCACCAGACTGTTGTAATTACTACCTTGATACAGGTTAGGGAAATAAATCCTAATCTCTTTTTGATTGAACAGTCACCAACTGGTGTATCTATACCTTGATACAGGGTTAGGGCCCAAAATCCTAATCTCCTGTGATCTGACCATCACCAGACTGGTGTTTCCCTCATACCTTGATTCAGGTTAGGGCCTAAAATCCTAATCTCCTGTCACCATACAGTCACCAGACTGGTGTAATTACTGCCTTCATACAGGTTAGGGACTAAAATCCTAATCTCTTGTGATCTGACCAGTCACCAGACTGGTGTAAGTTTATACCTTGATACAGGTTAGGGCCCAAAATCCTAATCTCCGTCACCATTACAGTCACCAGACTGGTGTAATTACTACCTTCATACAGGTTAGGGGGCTAAAATCCTAATCTCCTGTGACCATTACAGTCACCAAACTGTTGTTTAAATTTCTACCTTGATACAGGTTAGGGACTTAAATCCTAATCTCTTGTGACTGAACAGTCACCACACTGGTTTTAACGTACTACCTTGATACAGGTTAGGGACTACATCCTAATCTCCTGTGATCTGAACAGTCACCAGACAGTGTACTACTACCTTGATCAGGTTTTGGGGCTAAAATCCTCTCTGACACCATTACAGTCACCAGACTGTGTACTTACTACCTTGATACAGGGTTAGGGGCAAAATCCTCTCCTGCACCATTACAGTCACCAGACTGTGGGCTTACTACCTTTATACAGGTTAGGGACTAAAATCCTAATCTCTTGTATCTGAACAGTCACCAGACTGGTGTAACGTCATACCTTGATACAGGGTTTGGGCCTAAAATCCTAATCTCCTGTCACCAATTCAGTCACTAGACCCGTTGTAATTAACAAATTGGGAAATTAACTTTCCCCAAA
>JARQOC010000004.1:200052485-200286948 GCA_033576535.1 Allobates femoralis | reverse complement strand
GGACAAAATCAATCTCCTGTGATCTGACCATCACCAAATGGTGTACGTCATACCTTGAAAAAGGTTAGGGCCAAAAATTTTCCAAATTTCCCGTCACCATTACTTTCACCGACGGGTTGTAATTACTGCCTTCAAAAGGGTTGGGGACTAAAACCTAATCTCTTGTGATCGCCCAGTCACCAGACTGGTGTACGTATACCTTGATAAGGTTTTAGGGCCAAAACCCCAATCTCCTGTCACCATTACAGTCACCAGACTGGTGGTAATTACTACCTTATACAGGTTGGGACAAAAATCCTAATCTCTGTGACATTAATCCCGACTTTGTAATTACTCCCTTGATACAGGTTAGGGACAAAAAACCCTAATCTCTTGAATTGAACGTCCCCCAACTGGTGTACGTACTACCTTGATACAGGTTAGGGCGAAAATCCAAATCCCCGTCACTTAAGTCACCAGACGGGTGTAATTACTACCTTGATCAGGTTAGGGACTAAAATTCTAATCTCTTGTGATCTGAACAGTCACCAGACTGTGTACCAAACTACCATGATACAGGTTAGGGACTAAAATCCTCTCCTAAACACCATTGCAGTCACCAGAACTGTTGTAATTACTACCTTGATACAGGTTAGGGACTAAAATCCTCTCTGACACCATTACAGTCACCAGACTATTGTAATTACTACCTTGATACAGGTTAGGGACTTAAATCCTAATCTCTTGTGATCTGAACAGTCACCACACTGGTGTACGTACTACCTTGATACAGGTTAGGGCCTAAAATCCTAATCTCCTGTCACCATTACAGTCACCAGACTGGTATAATTACTGCCTTCATAACAGGTTAGGGACTAAAATCCTAATCTCTTGTGATCTGACCAGTCACCAGACTGGTGTAGGTCATACCTTGATACAGGTTAGGGCCTAAAATCCTAATCTCCTGTCACCATTACAGTCACCAGACTGGTGTATTTACTACCTTCATACAGGTTAGGACTAAAATCCTAATCTCCTGTGACCATTACAGTCACCAGACTGGTGTACGTACTACCTTGATACAGGTTAGGGACTAAAATCCTCTCCTGACACCATTACAGTCACCAGACTGTTGTACTTACTACCTTGATACAGGTTAGGGACTAAAATCCTCTCCTGACACCATTACAGTCACCAGACTGGTGTAATTACTACCTTCATAAAGGTTAGGGACTAAAATCCTAATCTCTTGTGATCTGAACAGTCACCAGACTGGTGTACGTCATACCTTGATACAGTTTAGGGCCTAAAATCCTAATCTCCTGTCACCATTACAGTCACCAGACTGTGTAATTACTACCTTCATACAGGTTAGGGACTAAAATCCTAATCTCCTGTCACCATTACAGTCACCAGACTGTTGTAATTACTACCTTGTTACAGGTTAGGGACTTAAATCCTAATCTCTTGTGATCTGAACAGTCACCACACTGGTGTACGTTACTACCTTGATACAGGTTAGGGACTAAAATCCTCTCCTGACACCATTACAGTCACCAGACTGTTGTACTGACTACCTTGATAACAGGTTAGGGACTAAAATCCATCTCTGACACCATTACAGTCACCAGACTGTTGTAATTACTACCTTGATACAGTTAGGGACTTAAATCCTAATCTCTTGTGATCTGAACAGTCACCAGACTGGTGTATGTACTACCTTGATACAGGTTAGGGACGAAAATCCTAATCTCCTGTGATCTGACAGTCACCAGACTGGTGTACGTCATACCTTGATACAGGTTAGGGCCTAAAATCCTAATCTCCTGTCACCATTACAGTCACCAGACTGTTGTAATTACTACCTTGATAAAGGTTAGGGACTTAAATCCTAATCTCTTGTGAACTGACCAGTCACCAGACTGGTGTACGTCATACCTTGATACAGGTTAGGGCCTAAAATCCTAATCTTCTGTCACCATTACAGTCACCAGAATGGTGTAATTACTACCTTCATACAGGTTAGGGACTAAAATCCTAATCTCCTGTGACCATTACAGTCACCAGACTGTTGTAATTACTACCTTGATACAGGTTAGGGACTTAAAATCCTAATCTCTTGTGATCTGAACAGTCACCACACTGGTGTACGTACTACCTTGATACAGGTTAGAGACAAAATCCTAATCTCCTGTCACCATTACAGTCACCAGACTGTTGTAATTACTACCTTGATACAGGTTAGGGACTTAAATCCTAATCTCTTGTGATCTGAACAGTCACCAGACTGTTGTACGTACTACCTTGATACAAGTTAGGGACTAAAATCCTAATCTCTTGTGATCTGACCAGTCACCAGACTGGTGTACGTCATACCTTGATACAGGTTAGGGCTTAAAATCCTAATCTCCTGTCACCATTACAGTCACCAGACTGGTGTAATTACTACCTTATAAGTAGGACTTAAATCCTAATCTCTTGTGATCTGAACAGTCACCAGACTGGTGTACGTACTACCTTGATACAGGTTAGGGACGAAAATCCTAATCTCCTGTGATCTGACCAGTCACCAGACAGGTGTACATCATACCTTGATACAGGTTAGGGCCTAAAATCCTAATCTCCTGTCACCATTACAGTCACCAGACTGGTGTAATTACTGCCTTCATACAGGTTAGGGACTAAAATCCTAATCTCTTGTGATCTTACCAGTCACCAGACTGGTGTACGTCATACCTTGATACAGGTTAGGGCCTAAAATCCTAATCTCCTGTCACCATTACAGTCACCAGACTGGTGTAATTACTACCTTGATACAGGTTAGGGACTAAAATCCTAATCTCCTGTGACCATTACAGTCACCAGACTGTTGTAATTACTACCTTGATACAGGTTAGGGACTTAAATCCTAATCTCTTGTGATCTCAACAGTCCATCACACTGGTGTACGTACTACCTTGATACAGGTTAGGGACGAAAATCCTAATCTCCTGTGATCTGACCAGTCACCAGACATGTGTACGTCATACCTTGATACAGGTTAGGGCCTAAAATCCTAATCCCCTGTCACCATTACAGTCACCAGACTGGTGTAATTACTACCTTGATACAGGTTAGGGACTACAATCCTAATCTCCTGTGATCTGAACAGTCACCAGACTGGTGTACTTACTACCTTGATACAGGTTAGGGACTAAAATCCTCTCCTGACACCATTACAGTCACCAGACTGTTGTACTTACTACCTTGATACAGGTTAGGGACTAAAATCCTCTCCTGACACCATTACAGTCACCAGACTGTTGTACTTACTACCTTGATACAGGTTAAGGACTAAAATTCTCTCCTGACACCATTACAGTCACCAGACTGGTGTAATTACTACCTTCATAAAGGTTAGGGACTAAAATCCTAGTCTCTTGTGATCTGAACAGTCACCAGACTGGTGTACGTCATACCTTGATACAGGTTAGGGCCTAAAATCCTAATCTCCTGTCACCATTACAGTCACTAGACTGTTGTAATTACTATCTTGATACAGGTTAGGGACTTAAATCCTAATCTCTTGTGATCTGAACAGTCACCAGACTGGTGTACATCATACCTTGATACAGGTTAGGGCCTAAAATCCTAATCTCCTGTCACCATTACAGTCACCAGACTGGTGTAATTACTACCTTGTTACAGGTTAGGGACTTAAATCTAAATCTCTTGTGATCTGAACAGTCACCACACTGGTGTACGTACTACCTTGATACAGGTTAGGGACTAAAATCCTCTCCTGACACCATTACAGTCACCAGACTGTTGTACTGACTACCTTGATACAGGTTAGGGACTAAAATCCTCTCCTGACACCATTACAGTCACCAGACTGTTGTAATTACTACCTTGATACAGGTTAGGGACTTAAATCCTAATCTCTTGTGATCTGAACAGTCACCAGACTGGTGTACGTACTACCTTGATACAGGTTAGGGACGAAAATCCTAATCTCCTGTGATCTGACCAGTCACAGACTGGTGTACATCATACCTTGATACAGGTTAGGGACGAAAATCCTAATCTCCTGTCACCATTACAGTCACCAGACTGGTGTAATTACTACCTTCATACAGGTTAGGGACTAAAATCCTAATCTCCTGTCACCATTACAGTCACCAGACTGTTGTAATTACTACCTTGATAAAGGTTAGGGACTTAAATCCTAATCTCTTGTCATCTGAAAAGTCACCAGACTGGTGTACGTACTACCGTGATACAAGTTAGGGACTAAAATCCTAATCTCTTGTGATCTGACCAGTCACCAGACTGGTGTACGTCATACCTTGATACAGGTTAGGGCCTAAAATCCTAATCTCCTGTCACCATTACAGTCACCAGACTGGTGTAATTACTACCTTCATACAGGTTAGGGACTAAAATCCTAATCTCTTGTGATCTGAACAGTCACCAGACTGGTGTACGTCATACCTTGATACAGGTTAGGGCCTAAAATCCTAATCTCCTGTCACCATTACAGTCACCAGACTGTTGTAATTACTACCTTGATACAGGTTAGGGACTTAAAATCCTAATCTCTTGTATCTGAACAGTCACCAGACTGGTGTACGTACTACCTTGATACAAGTTAGGGACTAAAATCCTAATCTCTTGTGATCTGACCATCACCAGACTGGTGTACGTCATACCTTGATACAGGTTAGGGCTTAAAATCCTAATCTCCTGTCACCATTACAGTCACCAGACTGGTGTAATTACTACCTTCATAAAGGTTAGGGACTAAAATCCTAATCTCTTGTGATCTGAACAGTCACCAGACTGGTGTACGTCATACCTTGATACAGGTTAGGGCCTAAAATCCTAATCTCCTGTCACCATTACAGTCACCAGACTGGTTGTAATTACTACCTTCATAAAGGTTAGGGACTAAAATCCTAATCTCTTGTGATCTGAACAGTCACCAGACTGGTGTACGTACTACCTTGATACAGTTAGGGACTAAAATCTACCATCTCATTGCAAAAACTAAACCAAATGCACTTACAGACGCAGTCCAGTAGCCATTGTGACAAGCCGCTGCTGGCTGATGACTCACTCTACCTAGCAAAATTGAGCGAGCTGCATGCATACACTAGGCCTGATTAGAGCACCATTCATGATACATAGGTCAGAGTGTCGAAAAGTCCCCTAATCCTCTTGTGACCTGAGCATGGGCCCACAGTACGATGCTTCTGCACCACTGATAATGGCGCCCCTAAGATCCAATCTCCTGTACCAAACAGTCAACCAGACTGTTTAATTATACCTTAATAATAGGTTTAGTGGACTAAAATCTAAGTCTCCGTGATCTGACCAGTCCCAGACTGATTGTACATAACTACCTTGAACAAGTTAGGACGAAAACTACCATCCATGCCAAAAACAGAAACCAAATGCACTTACAGGACGCAGTCAGAGCCCAATTGTGGAGCAAGCCCAGCTGCTGGCTGATGACTCACCTCTACCAGCAAAATGTGGGAGGCGAGCTGCCATGCATACACTAGGCCTGCATAGAGCACCATTCACACTGATACATATGATGCAGAGTGTCTAAAAGCTACCCAACCGCTCTGCTGCCTGAGCATTGGCCGCACAGTACGATGCTTCTGCACCACTGGATGAATGGCGCCCCTATGGGCCCAACTGCACCCTGGATGGATAAAAAAGTGCAAAAGTTTTTTATATGATAAATAAAAAACCTTTATAGATGGATTTTGGTTCATGTGTTGCCCAAGACATTTAAGCTGATGACCCACGATCAAGGGATCCCATGCTCACCAGTCCTAACTAAATTGTACAAAAACTACTAAAAAAAAGCAGCATCAGAAAACTTACCATCCATGCCAAAAACAGAAACCAAATGCACTTACAGAACGCAGTCAGAGCCCAATTGTGAGCAAGCCCAGCTGCTGGCTGATGACTCACCTCTACCAGCAAAATGTGGGAGGCGAGCTGCCATGCATACACTAGGCCTGCATAGAGCACCATTCACACTGATACATATGATGCAGAGTATCTGAAAGCTACCCAACCGCTCTGCTGCCTGAGCATTGGGCCGCACAGTACGATGCTTCTGCACCACTGGATGAATGGCGCCCCTATGGCCAACTGCACCCTGGATGGATAAAAAAGTGCAAAAGTTTTTATATGATAAATAAAAAACCTTTATAGATGGGATTTTGTTCATGTGTTGGCCCAAGACATTTAAGCTGATGACCCACGATCAAGGATCCCATGCTCACCAGTCCTAATAAATTGTACAAAAACTACTAGAAAAAAAGCAGCATCAGAAAACTTACCATCCATGCCAAAAACAGAAACCAAATGCACTTACAGACGCAGTCAGAGCCCAATTGTGGAGCAAGCCCAGCTGCTGGCTGATGACTCACCTCTACCAGCAAAATGTGGGAGGCGAGCTGCCATGCATACACTAGGCCTGCATAGAGCACCATTCACACTGATACATATGATGCAGAGTGTCTGAAAGCTACCCAACCGCTCTGCTGCCTGAGCATTGGGCCGCACAGTACGATGCTTCTGCACCACTGGATGAATGGCGCCCCTATGGGCCCAACTGCACCCTGGATGGATAAAAAAGTGCAAAAGTTTTTTATATGATAAATAAAAAACCTTTATAGATGGGATTTTGGTTCATGTGTTGGCCCAAGACATTTAAGCTGATGACCCACGATCAAGGGATCCCATGCTCACCAGTCCTAACTAAATTGTACAAAAACTACTAGAAAAAAAGCAGCATCAGAAAACTTACCATCCATGCCAAAAACAGAAACCAAATGCACTTACAGGACGCAGTCAGAGCCCAATTGTGGAGCAAGCCCAGCTGCTGGCTGATGACTCACCTCTACCAGCAAAATGTGGGAGGCGAGCTGCCATGCATACACTAGGCCTGCATAGAGCACCATTCACACTGATACATATGATGCAGAGTGTCTGAAAGCTACCCAACCGCTCTGCTGCCTGAGCATTGGGCCGCACAGTACGATGCTTCTGCACCACTGGATGAATGGCGCCCCTATGGGCCCAACTGCACCCTGGATGGATAAAAAAGTGCAAAAGTTTTTTATATGATAAATAAAAAACCTTTATAGATGGGATTTTGGTTCATGTGTTGGCCCAAGACATTTAAGCTGATGACCCACGATCAAGGGATCCCATGCTCACCAGTCCTAACTAAATTGTACAAAAACTACTAGAAAAAAAGCAGCATCAGAAAACTTACCATCCATGCCAAAAACAGAAACCAAATGCACTTACAGGACGCAGTCAGAGCCCAATTGTGGAGCAAGCCCAGCTGCTGGCTGATGACTCACCTCTACCAGCAAAATGTGGGAGGCGAGCTGCCATGCATACACTAGGCCTGCATAGAGCACCATTCACACTGATACATATGATGCAGAGTGTCTGAAAGCTACCCAACCGCTCTGCTGCCTGAGCATTGGGCCGCACAGTACGATGCTTCTGCACCACTGGATGAATGGCGCCCCTATGGGCCCAACTGCACCCTGGATGGATAAAAAAAGTGCAAAAGTTTTTATATGATAAATAAAAAATCTTTAAGATGGGATTTTGGTTCATGTGTTGGCCCAAGACATTTAAGCTGATGACCACGATCAAGGGATCCCATGCTCACCAGTCCTAACTAAATTGTACAAAAACTACTAGAAAAAAAGCAGCATCAGAAACTACCTTCCATCCAAAACAGAAACCAAATGCACTTACAGGACGCAGTCAGAGCCCAATTGTGGAGCAAGCCCAGCTGCTGGCTGATGACTCACCTCTACCAGCAAAATGTGGGAGGCGAGCTGCCATGCATACACTAGGCCTGCATAGAGCACATTCACACTGATACATATGATGCAGAGTGTCTGAAAGCTACCCAACCGCTCTGCTGCCTGAGCATTGGGCCGCACAGTACGATGCTTCTGCACCACTGGATGAATGGCGCCCCTATGGGCCCAACTGCACCCTGGATGGATAAAAAAGTGCAAAAGTTTTTTATATGATAAATAAAAAACCTTTATAGATGGGATTTTGGTTCATGTTTGGCCCAAGACATTTAAGCTGATGACCCACGATCAAGGAATCCCATGCTCACCAGTCCTAACTAAATTGTACAAAAACTACTAGAAAAAAAGCAGCATCAGAAAACTTACCATCCATGCCAAAAACAGAAACCAAATGCACTTACAGGACGCAGTCAGAGCCCAATTGTGGAGCAAGCCCAGCTGCGGGCTGATGACTCACCTCTACCAGCAAAATGTGGGAGGCGAGCTGCCATGCATACACTAGGCCTGCTTAAATGTCTTGGCCAACACATGAACCAAAATCCCATCTATAAAGGTCTTTTATTTATCATATAAAAAACTTTTGCACTTTTTTATCCATCCAGGTGCAGTTGGGCCCATAGGGGCGCCATTCATCCAGTGGTGCAGAAGCATCGTACTGTGCGGCCCAATGCTCAGGCAGCAGAGCGTTGGTAGCTTTCAGACACTCTGATCATATGTATCAGTGTGAATGGTGCTCTATGCAGGCCTATGTATGCATGGCAGCTCGCTCCCACATTTTGCTGGTAGAGGTGAGTCATCAGCCAGCAGCTGGGCTTGCTCCACAATTGGCTCTGACTGCGTCCTGAAATGCAGTTTTTCATGGTGGACAAAATCCAATCTCCTGTGATCTGACAGTCACCAACGTGTACGTCTACTTGATACAGTTAGGACTAAAATCCTAATCTCCTGTCGACCATTACAGTCACCAGACTGGTGTAATCTACCCTTGATACAGGTTAGGGACTAAAATCCTAATCTCTGTACTCTGACCAGTCACCAGACTGGTGTAGTCATTACTTGATAAGGTTAGGGCCTAAAATCCTAATCCCCTGTGCACTTACAGTCACCAGACTGGTGTAACTATACCTTCATACAGGTTAGGGACTAAAATCCTAATCTCCTGTACCATTACAGTCACCAGACTGTTGTAATACTACCTTGATACAGTTAGGACTTAAATCCTAATCTCTGTGATCTGAACAGTACCAATGGTGTACGTACTACCTGATACAGGTTAGAGACTAAATCCTTCCTGACACATTACAGTCACCAACTGTTGTAACTACCTTGATACAGGTTAGCGACTAAATCCTAATCTCTGTGATCTGAACAGTCACCAGACTGGTGTACGTACTACCTTGATACAGGTTAGGGACGAAAATCCTAATCTCCTGTGATCTGACAGTCACCAGACTGGTGTACTCATACCTTGATACAGGTTAGGGCCTAAAATCCTAATCTCCTGTCACCATTACAGTCACCAGACTGTGTAATTACTCCTTCATACAGGTTAGGGACTAAAATCCTAATCTCTTGTGATCTGACAGTCACCAGACTGGTGTACGTACTACCTTGATACAGTTAGGGACTAAAATCCTAATCTCCTGTGATTGACAGTCACCAGACTGGTGTACATCATACCTTGATACAGGTTAGGGCCTAAAATCCTAATCTCCTGTCACCATTACAGTCACCAGACGGGTGTAATTACTACCTTGATACAGGTTAGGGACTAAATCCTATCTCCTGAACATACAGTCACCAGACTGTGAGTACTACCTTGTACAGGTTAGGACTAAATCTAATCTCCGTGATCTGACAGTCACCAGACTGGTACTCATACCTTGATACAGGTTAGGGCTAAAATCCTCTCCTGTCACCATTACAGTCACCAGACTGGTGTAATTACTACCTTGATACAGGTTAGGGACTAAAACCCTAATCTCCTGAATTACAGTCACCAGACTGGTGTACGTACTACCTTGATACAGGTTAGGGACTAAAATCCTAATCTCCTGTATCTGACAGTCACCAGACTGGTGACTACTACCTTATACAGGTTAGGGACTAAAATCCTAATCTCCTGTACCATCTACAGTACCAGACTGTTGTAATCATACCTTGATACAGGTTAGGGCCTAAATCCTAATCTCCTTGTGATCTTGACAGTCACCAGACTGGTGTACGTACTACCTTGATACAGGTTAGGGACTAAAATCCTAATCTCCTGTGATCTGACAGTCACCAGACTGTGTACGTCATACCTTGATACAGGTTAGGGCCTAAAATCCTAATCTCCTGTCACCATTACAGTCACCAGACTGTGTAATTACTACCTTGATACAGGTTAGGGACTAAATCCTAATCTCTTGTGATCTGAACAGTCACCAGACTGGTGTACGTCTACCTTGATACAGGTTAGGGCCTAAAATCCTAATCTCCTGTACTTACAGTCACCAGACTGGTGTAATCTACTACCTTGATACAGGTTAGGACTAAAATCCTAATCTCCTGTGACCTTACAGTCACCAGACTGGTGTACGTACTACCTTGATACAGGTTAGGGCTAAAATCCTAATCTCTGTCATCCTTACAGTCACCAGACTGGTGTACTCATACCTTGATACAGGTTAGGGACTAAAATCCTAATCTCCTGTACATTACCAGTCACCAGACTGTTTGTACATTTACTTACACCTTGATACAGGTTAGGGACTAAATCCTAATCTCTCTTGTGATCATTGAACAGTCACCAATACTGGTGTAATGTATACCTTGATACAGGTTAGGGACTTAAATCCTAATCTCTTGTAATCTGAACAGTCACCACATGTGTACGTACTACCTTGATACAGGTTAGGGACTTAAATCCTAATCTCTTGTGATCTGAACAGTCACCACACTGGTGTACGTACTACCTTGATACAGGTTAGGGACTACAATCCTAATCTCCTGTGATCTGAACAGTCACCAGACTGGTGTACGTACTACCTTGATACAGGTTAGGGCTAAAATCCTCTCCTGACACCATTACAGTCACCAGACTGTTGTACTTACTACCTTGATACAGGTTAGGGACTAAAATCCTTCTCCTGACACCATTACAGTCACCAGACTGTTGTACTTACTACCTTGATACAGGTTAGGGACTAAAATCCTAATCTCTTGTGATCTGAACAGTCACCAGACTGGTGTACGTCATACCTTGATACAGGTTAGGGCCTAAAATCCTAATCTCCTGTACATTACAGTCACCAGACTGGTGTAATACTATACCTTGATACAGGTTAGGGACTTAAATCCTAATCTCCTGTGATCATTGACAGTCACCAGACTGGTGTAATTACTACCTTGATACAGGTTTAGGGACTAAAATCCTAATCTCCTGTCACCATTACAGTCACCAGACTGTTGTAATTACTACCTTGTTACAGGTTAGGGACTTAAATCCTAATCTCTTGTGATCTGAACAGTCACCACATGGTGTACGTTACTACCTTGATACAGGTTAGGGACTAAAATCCTCTCCTGACACCATTACAGTCACCAGACTGTTGTACTGACTACCTTGATACAGGTTAGGGAGCTAAAATCCTCTCCTGACACCATTACAGTCACAAGACTGTTGTAATTACTACCTTGATTGAGGTTAAGGACTTAAATCCTAATCTCCTGTGATCTGACCAGTCACCAGACTGGTGTACGTCATACCTTGATACAGGATAGGGCCTAAAATCCTAATCTTCTGTCACTATTACAGTCACCAGACTGGTGTAATTACTACCTTCATACAGGTTAGGGACTAAAATCCTAATCTCTTGTGATCTGAACAGTCACCAGACTGGTGTACGTACTACCTTGATGCAGGTTAGGGACTAAAATCCTCTCCTGACACCATTACAGTCACCAGACTGTTGTAATTACTACCTTGATACAGGTTAGGGACTAAAATCCTAATCTCCTGTGATCTGACCAGTCACCAGACTGGTGTACGTCATACCTTGATACAGGTTAGGGCCTAAAATCCTAATCTCCTGTCACCATTACAGTCACCAGACTGGTGTCGCTGTATACAAGCAAAATGCGCAATGGCGTTGGCAAGGAACAATGAAGTGAACGTGATGGTGGTGCAGGCACAGGCCGAGGTCGTGTGCAAGCACTAATTTCGCTACAACAAAGGGGCACATCTACTCGCTCACACGTCCTGTCCCAAATTCTTGGGGCCCGCTCCAGTACACCACTCTTGAACCAACACCTGTGTCAACAGGTTGTTACTTGGATTGCGGATAATGCTTCAAGTCAGATTGGCACCTCCACCAACACCCTGTCTTCCACACGGTCAAGCGTCAGTAGCCGTGATACTGCACCGCACATTTCCCAACCTGATCCCCCTTCCTACCACCAGGCCGAGTACACGTCCTCGGACATTACTGATCCCACACTTGGACACTCGGAAGTCCAGAAGTGTGTACCCATGGGTGAGTGGAGGTACATGGCAAATTCCCATAACAAAATTTAAATTCATTTGTCATTTGTTGGTGGTGTGGTGAAGTCTGGCCCAATCCAACCCTTGTTCATCTTGATCAGAGTCAGCCTGTCAGCATTTTCAGTTGACAGGCGGGTGCGTTTATCAGTAATGATTCCACCTGCGGCACTGAAAACACGCTCGGACAAAACGCTAGCGGCAGGGCAGGCCAGGACTTCCAAGGCGTAGAGAGCCAATTCATGCCACGTGTCCAGCTTGGAGACCCAATAATTGTAAGGCACAGAGGAATCTCGCAGTACAGTTGTTCGATCTGCAAGGTACTCCTTCAGCATCTGGCCAAACTTAGCATTTCTTGTGGCACTACCCCGCACCTCAGGGGCTGTGGTACGTGAGTGGCTGAGAAAACTGTCCCACATCGTAAAGACTGTTCCACTACCTCTGGCGGATTGGACTTGTACCCCTCTCGGCCGTACGCCTTGGTTCTCCACTGATTCCTGACCTATGCCGCTAGCGTTTTGTGAAGGGAATGATTTGCCTACTTCCGTGACTATGGCCTTCTGGAACTGCTGCATTTTGGCTGACATCTCCTACTCAGGAATGAGAGACATAAAGTTCTCCTTGTAGCGTGGG
Organism: Allobates femoralis; assembly: GCA_033576535.1. Lineage (NCBI taxonomy): Eukaryota > Metazoa > Chordata > Amphibia > Anura > Aromobatidae > Allobates > Allobates femoralis. The sequence continues at coordinate 200,273,964 of JARQOC010000004.1, read as the reverse complement.
TCTAAGAGTGTTGCCAACCAGTACTGATTGTCAGCCAAGATGTTCTGAACGCGAGGGTCACGAGCCAGGCAGCTTACCATAAAGTCAGCCATGTGCGCCAGACTCTTAACAGCCATCACGTCAGTATCCAGACCAACACGATGACTGAACATGCTGTCCTCCTCCTCCTCCTCCTCCTCCTCCTCATCTCCCCTGTCCTCTGGCCAGCCACGCTGAATCAAGGGTATGACTGGTGTGCATGTCATATCCTCAATTTAGCCAGAGAGTTGCTCCATGTCTTCATCCTCCTCCTCCTCGTCATAGTCCTCCACTGCACGTTGTGATGAGATGAGGCTGGGCTGTGTGTTTTCACCCACACCCACTACTGTTTCTTGCTCCAAGTCATCGCGCTCGTCCTGCAATGCATCCTCTTTGTTTTTCAGCAGAGACCGTTTTAGAAGGCAGAGTAGTGGTATGGTGACGCTAATAATGGCGTCATCGCCGCTCACCATCTTGGTGGAGTCCTCAAAGTTTTGGAGGACGGTACATAGGTCAGACATCCATCTCCACTCCTCAGGTGTTATGTCTGGAGTATGACCCATTTCCCGACGGCTTAGGTGATGCAGGTAGTCAACAACTGCCCTCTTCTGCTCACATATCCTGACCAACATGTGCAGAGTTGAATTCCATCGCGTGGGGACATCACACACCAGTCTGTGGGCAGGAAGACACAAACGGTGCTGAAAGCCGGCAAAGCCGGCTGAAGCAGCAGGTGACTTGCGAAAATGTGCAGACAGACGGCGAACTTTTACCAGCAGTTCAGACAGCTCTGGGTATGACTTTAGAAACCTCTGAACCAACAGGTTGAGCACATGGCCCACGCATGGAACATGTGTCAGCTGGCCTCGCCTCAAAGCTGCCACCAGGTTCCGGCCGTTGTCACACACGACCTTTCCTGGCTTTAGGTTCAGAGGTGTGAGCCAGTGATCTGCCTGCTGTTTCAGAGCTGTCCACACCTCTTCTGCATTGTGGGGTTTGTCACCTATGCAGACTAGCTTCAGCACAGCCTGTTGCCGCTTTGCAGAGGCAGTGCTGCAGTGCTTCCAGCTTGGGACTGGTGTGGAGGGTACAGTGGATGAGGATGCGCAGGAGGAGGAGGATGCTGAAGAGCATGACATTCCGGAGCTGTAGAGTGTTGGTGAAACCCTGACAGAGGTAGGGCCTGCTATCCTTGGTGTGGGAAGGACTGTGTTCCGTCCCTCGCTCAGACTCAGTCCCATCCTCCACAATATTAACCCAGTGTTTTGTCAAGGAAATGTAGTGGCCTTGCCCACAAGCACTTGTCCACGTGTCTGTGGTTAGGTGGACTTTGGCTGAAACAGCGTTGTTCAGGGCACGTGTGATGCTGTTGGACACGTGGTTATGCAATGCGGGAACGGCACATCTGGAGAAATAGTGGCACCTGGGGACCGAGTAACGTGGGACAGCAGCCGCCATCAGGTCGCGGAATGCTTCCGTCTCCACCAGCCGGAAAGGCAACATTTCTAGCGCTAAGAGTCGCGAAATGTGAGAATTCAGGACTGTGGCATGTGGGGCGTTGGCAGTGTATTTGCGCCTGCGTTCAAAGGTTTGCTGAATGGATAATTGAACGCTGCGCTGGGACAAGGACGTGCTTGATGGTGGTGTTATTTGTGCGTGGGCAACTTCAGGTGCAGGGACGGAGGCTTGTTCGCGGCCAGCATGTACAGGGAATTGGCTCGCATGCACAACACGCAAAGACGTAGCAGTGACATCAGCAAGCACCGCTCCTCGACTCTGTTGTACTTCCCACAAAGTTGGTGTAAGGTTTTCAGTCTTTTTTGCTATATCTGTTGTTATGTTTGCATTTAGTGTATTTTGTCGGCCATCTTGTTTCCTGTCCTGTGCATGGACTTTTGCCCTCAAACAATATGGAGTCCTCAGCTTTGATGTCCCTGCCCTGTTTCTTGCCAATTGCCCTTTTAATCAGTTTCAGATGATTTACCTGTGCTCCTGAATCAGGTCTGCAATCTGTCTGTGACTTGCTCTCTGAAGCCTGGATTCACTCTGCCTGGAATCATTTATGTAAAGAAAAAACAACAACAGCTTGTAGTGCGCCTGTACACATGGGGCTGTTAACGGGCGGTTCTTTTGCGTTTAAACTCACCTGGTCCGGAAAAGAAGCCAGCATCAGAGATCTTCCTTACCTCAGCGCCCAAACATACATCACGCTTCCATCTTTTTGGAATCATTTATGGACACAGAATCCTCCTGTTTGCCAGCAACATCTGACAGGGAACTAATAGACTCTGAATGCTTTCCTTGAGACTTGTACTATGCTTTAATGCTCTGATGTCCTTGGTTGTTTGCGTTGCACTCTGCAACTTACATTTACGTTATCCTGTTGATGCACTAACTTGTATGAAGCAATACAAGAGCTGCTTAAGAAGCGTATGTCTCATGTGTCTCATTATACCCATGCATTAGACTCTATATAGACTGTATCATATATGACAGTTGGGTGCTTGGCTGACATGTGCCTGATCATGCTGGTGGTGGTCAGGCTGCTAGTTTTCGTACTTCTGCTGATACTGGCATGGCAGGTGTGGCAAATGGCCTTTTTAGAGTCTTCTGGAGCCAACTTAAAAAACTCCCAGACTCGGAAGACCGAACATTTGCACAGGCACCTTGTGTCGTGTTGTTGTTCCGGGGAACGGTTCCCTGCCTTCTGCCTGCGGACCCGACCCTGCTTCGTACTGCCTGTTGGGATGCTACGCCTCCCTCCCCCTGTGCACTGCTGTCCTCGCTCTGCATATCCTCCTGTCAGGTTGGGTCAGCTACTGGATCATCCACCACGTCGTCTTCATCTTCCTTGGCTAATCGCTGGACTGCTCCTCCTTCTGCTCATGTGCCACCATGATGACCGTTACAATACTTAGGCTGTTGTTTCAGGTATACCCCCAGTGGTAAATTTTTACGCCCATTCTTTTTGAATGGGAATTACAACGACAGGATACCCGCTCCTTTTCAATGGGAAAAATGTTTTGAGGCCCTCCTGCACGTCTCTATCCAGAGACAATGAGGAGCCTCCCAATTTTTGGCTGCCCTGGCCAAAGGCCTATACTACAATACACCCACTTGAGGGTTACAGGCCCTACTACATGTCTGTATGCATGGGTCATTGTTGAACCTCCCAATTTTTGGCTGCCCTGGCTAAAGGGCTATACTACAATACACCCAGTTCTTGTTTACAGGCCCTCCTGCACGTCTCTATCCAGAGACAATGAGGAGCCTCCCAATTTTTGGCTGCCCTGGCCAAAGGGCTAGACTATAATACACCCAGTTCTTGTTTACAGGCCCTCCTGCACGTCTCTATCCAGGGACAATGAGGAGCCTCCCAATTTTTGGCTGCCCTGACCAAAGGCCTATACTACAATACACCCACCTGAGGGTTACAGGCCCTACTACATGTCTGTATGCATGGGTCATTGTTGAACCTCCCAATTTTTGGCTGCCCTGGCTAAAGGGCTATACTACAATACACCCAGTTCTTGTTTACAGGCCCTCCTGCACGTCTCTATCCAGAGACAATGAGGAGCCTCCCAATTTTTGGCTGCCCTGGCCAAAGGCCTATACTACAATACACCCACTTGAGGGTTACAGGCCCTACTACATGTCTGTATGCATGGGTCATTGTTGAACCTCCCAATTTTTGGCTGCCCTGACCAAAGGGCTATACTACAATACACCCACTTGAGGGTTACAGGCCCTACTACATGTCTGTATGCATGGGTCATTGTTGAACCTCCCAATTTTTGGCTGCCCTGGCCAAAGGGCTATACTACAATACACCCAGTTCTTGTTTACAGGCCCTCCTGCACGTCTCTATCCAGGGACAATGAGGAGCCTCCCAATTTTTGGCTGCCCTGGCCAAAGGCCTATACTACAATACACCCACTTGAGGGTTACAGGCCCTACTACATGTCTGTATGCATGGGTCATTGTTGAACCTCCCAATTTTTGGCTGCCCTGACCAAAGGGCCATACTACAATACACCCACTTGCGGGTTACAGGCCCTACTACATGTCTGTATGCATGGGTCATTGTTGAACCTCCCAATTTTTGGCTGCCCTGGCCAAAGGCCTATACTACAATACACCCACTTGAGGGTTACAGACCCTACTACATGTCTGTATGCATGGGTCATTGTTGAACCTCCCAATTTTTGGCTGCCCTGGCCAAAGGCCTATACTACAATACACCCACTTGAGGGTTACAGGCCCTCCTGCATGTCTGTATCCAGGGGCATTGGTGAACCTCCCAATTTTGGACTGCCCTGGCAAAGGAAGATACTACAATAAACCCAGTTCCTCAAAATGGGCACATTATTTCAAGACAGGGCTTCATGTTTGTCTCTTCTCAGGGTCATCGGAGTGCCGCACAATGTTTTCACGTAAAATCTTTCACGTAATCACAAAAAGTAACATACACCAGCTGTATCTCACTATTGGGTATGTGCCCTTAACATTTCCACCCTAAATATTCATTTTGGTGTCATTTTGGAAGGTTTTCTGGACACTCCGTAAAATTGGCGTGAAACTCGGACAACATTGTTCATAGCTGTGACTTTTGAGTGAGAAATGCTTCCAGGGGTCTTCCCCATGGTGTTGCCATGTCATTTGAGCACTCTTCTGAGACTTTTGGGACATTTTTAGGGTTTTTCCATGCTGCCAGCAGTCATTTCATAAAAATACTCGTGTCTCCCATAGGATAACATTGGGCTCGGTACTCGGGCCGAGTACACGAGTATCTCGGGATGCTCAGCCCGAGCTTCGAGCACCCGAGCATTTTAGTACTCGCTCATCACTAGTCACCTGCATCAGCTGACCGGTTTAATTACCTGCCAAAACCGATCGGTTTTGGCAGGTGGTTTAAATGATCAGCTGATGCTGTCAGGTGACACATCAGCTAATTGATTTGCTGCCCAGTCGCCTGATTCAGGTCCTTGCAGCGATCGGACGCCTTCCCAGGACAATCTGCAGAGAGGTGAGTATTAGGGATGAGCGAGTAGTGAATTATTCAGACTAACTATACTTGTAACGAGTAGGTCCTAAAACTCGGGTACTCGTTATGAGAAGCGAGTCAATGTAAGTCAATGGGAAATGCGAATACTTTCACAGTGTATCTATATACACTGCGAAAGTGAAATAAAAGTTAATAAAAGGTGTTAAAAATAAAAAAAATAACATACGGTACTCACTTATTCGATGACTGCTCCGGAACCCGAAAAGAACACATCTGCTTGCCTGCCAGGACCTTACGTCTGATGGCCAATAGCATGGTCAGTAGCAGTCAGGTGGTGTAAGATGTCACACACCACCTGATCGCTACTGCCCATCTGATTGGCCATCAAACTTAAGGTCCTGGCAGGCGAGCGGATATGTTCTTTTCGGGTCCAGGGACAGCCTTCAGATAGGTATGCTATTTTTTTATTTTTAACACCTTTTATTAAAGGGATCCTGTCACCCCCAAAACGCCTCCTAAGCTATCCAAACATGTCCCTGCAGCATCCCATCACTAATCCCACACTCCTTTTTGCTCAGAAAAGCATCCTGTAGAAAAACGTTTTATAACTTACTCATTAGTGATGATAATGAGCTGGGGCTACATTCTTTAGTCCCTAAGGCGGGCCATCTTCATCCTAATATCACGCCTTAATAGGTGTGATCTTCAATGCATATTGTAATCAGCGCCTCCCAGCTCTCCTGGGCGCTGCATGGGCTGCAATGGGGCTGTAATGATGTGAATCGCATCATTTCCAGCATCGGGTGACATCAGTACACCCACGCCGCATGCGTAGTGCGGTGCTTGAAGCCTGCAGAGCGGCGCGGGTGTACTGACGTCAGTTCCGTATATATATTTGTATCTCAGCAGCTTACAACTTCCAGTATGTTCTTAATGGTAAGAAGGGACTGAGAGTTGTTGTTACCAGTTATCATCAAACCATACAGGAAACACAGCACTGATGAGAATTAGTCACCATTATTGATCAAAAATTCGGGGTCCATACCAAACATCTAGTGTTTGGGCATAGATCCAGAACACGGACTTCCCTGGGAAATCCGTGATGCAGTTCAGGTTCCGATTCGGGGGCTGAAAATAGAAAGAAAATAGTTATTGAACATCATCCTACTTACCGTGTCCTGCCGTCCCGTGTCTTACTGCGTCTATTTCTGGGGCTGCTTATTAACTTCTAGGATATTCACTTCACTGGCTCCAACAGCCAATCACAGACGCTGTCACAGAGAAAGGGTGTGTGTTATTGGCTGTTGGAGTAAATTAGAATTTGCCCCAACATGGAAGATACTAGAATGTATGGGCTTGTTTCAGGTTACTCCAGCAGCCAATCACAGACACTCATTCTCTTTGATATCTTCTGTGATTGGCTATTCTGCCCATCAACCATTGACTAATGTCATAGTACTATAAAAATAAATAAATAACTTTAAAAAAATTTGCATAGCGCTCCGCGGTATTTTTGATTCTCTGCACAGATAAAGCAGACAACTACCGGCTGCCACCCCCAGACGCCTGGCTTTACCTTTGCTGGCAATCAAAATACGGTGAAACCCATTGTTTTTTTAACTATTTAAATCAATAATTTTTTATAAAAAATGTTTGAGCTTCACTCTATTTTTGATTGCCAGCCAAGGTAACACCCATAAGATGCAGGGAAGGAAAGGTGTAATAAAGGAGATATGTTTGAACATCACCTACTCGTGTGTTCCTTTGGAGTGAGTGGACCTATTTTGTTGCCGTGTACAAATGTAACAATGTGTCCATGATTTCACTGCAACCAGCAAATTGCAAGTGAAATTGCATGCAATGTTGTGATGTGTAATGGTACCCTAAGTGACGGAGACAATATTCTCCTTAATGACCAGACCAAATTTTACAATTCTGACCAGTGTCATCTTATGAGGTAATAGCTCTGGAGCAATTCAACAGATCCAGTGATTCCAAGATAGTTTTTTTGTTACATATTGGACTTCATGTTAGGGCCATTCCATGTCAAGTGAACCAATGATTATTACCTCTGTTTTTAATTCTTTTGAGATTTTGTTATTTGATAATAGCATGTCAGACAATGCAAAATGTGAAGAGAAATTTTTTTTTTAAAATGTATTTTTTTTTTAAATGATTTCCAAAGTTCGAAAAAAATGCGAATTTCGGTGTTGCCTGCCTTTACATTTCTCCTCATAACTCAGGCTAGAAATAAGATAGAGAGACAAAATAAACACTGTTCTACTCAAAATTGTACAGGCTTTTACCAGATATGTCACAAGAGTATCTTTGTTAATATTTTACCTATGCGATCACAAACACAAAATTTTAACCCCTATTCAAAAAAAAAATTCAAAACTTTTAATTTCTAATTAACTAAAGTAGTACTTCAAATAGAAAAAAAATCAAAAAAAATCTAAAGACGTAAGGTAAAAAAAAAAATCATATTTAGATCACTTGATATGGAATGACCCATTGACGCTATTAATAGTAAAATATTTTAAAATATGATCCCATCACGATCCCAACTTGAAATTTGGTACAGATGTGGCTAAGAGCACAGCAGACATATGGGCAGTTTTTGAAATATTTAAATGATGCCAATTTTTCGTAAATGCGTTTTAAAATTTTGCGTTTGCGATCGCATGGGTAAAATATTAACAAAGATACTCTTGTGACATATCTGGTGAAAGCCTGTACAGTTCTGAGTACAACGGTGTTTATTTTTTGTTCTCTGTTCCCTGAGGAAGGAGCTCGGATAGAGGCTCTGAAACGCGTAGGATAGAATAAAGAAACATCTGCCCAGTTAACTCTTTGTTTCCTGGTGATTCCTGGTGGCAGCGCGGGCAATCCGGCATTTTGTCCCATTACAGCAAACATATTCCGCAGGGCTTTACAATGTAGGGTTAGAGTACAGAAAATACAGTAAGTAATTACAGTAGAGAACAAATAAAGTACAATAATTGGATACAAAACAATAGGCATAGAATCAATGTGAAAAAAAATACAATAAATAAAGCAAGAAATGAAGGTGACCCTGCTCAAAAGAGCTTACAATCTACAACGGGATAGGGGTTGCACAAGGTGCCGGGGCTTATTGCACTGATGGTCCAGGCATCTTGAGGAAATGGGGCATAGGGCTAAGCTTACATGGATGGTCATCAGACAGTCTGTGTAGACCTTTATGGTTTGGTGGAGTTTGTAGAAGAGTAATGTCCAGAGGATAGCCCATTCACTGTCTACAGTACAATGGACTTCTATTAGGGAGTATGATAGGCCGCCTTAAAAAGATGCATTTTTAGGGATCGTCTGAAGCCATGCAAGTTGTGGATAGTCCTGATTTCTTTGGGTAAAGCATTCCAGAGGTTTGGTGCAGCTCTGGAAAAGTCTTGGAGCCGGGAGTGGGAGGATCGGATTAGTGCAGATGTTAGTCAAAGGTCATTTGAGGAACGTAGAGAGCGGGTGGGGTGATAGACAAAGATGAGTGAGGAGAGGTAGGGGGGTGCTGCTCTGTGAAGAGCTTTGTGAGTGAGAACAAGCAATTTGAATTTGATCCTGTAGTATACGGGCAGCCAGTGCAATGACTGGCACAGAGCAGAGGCATCTGAGTAACGATTGGCCAGATGGGTGATCCTGGCGGCTGCATTAAGGATGGACTGGAGAGGAGAAAGTCTGGTGAGGGGGAGGCCGCTTAATAAAGAGTTGCAATAGTCAAGGCGGGAATGGATTAGGGCCACTGTCAGGGTTTTTGTTGTTTCCAGGGTGAGAAAGGGGCGGACTCTAGAGATATTCTTCAGGTGTAAGCGAAAGGAGCGGACGAGAGATTGCGTGTGGGAGGAGAAGGAGAGATCGGTGTCAAACATAACACCCAGACAGCGAGCCTGCTGCCTAGGTGTTATCGTGGTGCCACAAACTGAGAGAGAGATGTCCGATTTAGGGAGGTTAGTGGATGGGGGGAGCAGAAGAAGTTCAGTTTTGGAAAGGTTTAGTTTCAAATAGAGAGTGGACATGATATTGGAAACTGCAGCTAGACAGTCATTGGTGTTCTTTAATACCGCAGGGGTAAGGTCAGGGGCTGAAGTGTATAGTTGTGTGTCATCAGCATAAAGATGGTACTGCAAGCCAAATCTGCTGATGGTCTGTCCAATCGGGGCCGTGTAGAGAGAGAAGAGGAGAGGGCCAAGGACTGAACCCTGAGGGACCCCAATAGTGAGGGGAAGAGGGGAAGAAGTGGAGCCAGCAAAAGATACACTGAAAGAGCGGTCAGAAAGATAGGAGGAGAGCCAGGAGAGAGCAGTGTCCTTTATGCCAATGGAGAGCAGCATAGAGTGTAGGAGCTGATGGTCGACAGTGTCAAAAGCAGCAGAGAGATCAAGGAGAATAAGCAGAGAGTGGTCACCATTACGTTTTGCTGTCAGAAGGTCATTGGTCACTTTGATGAGAGCAGTTTCTGTGGAGTGAAGGGGGCGGAAACCAGACTGTAATGGATCTAGAAGAGAGTGAGCGGAGAGGTAACGGGTGAGGCGGGAATAGACCAGGCGCTCCAGGAGTTTAGAGATGAAGGGGAGATTGGAGACTGGTCTGTAGTTGTTTGTGCAGGTTGGGTCGAGAGTGGTTTTCTTTAATAATGGAGTAATGATCGAGTGTTTGAAGGAGGAGGGGAAAATGCCAGAAGAGAGGGAGAGATTGAAGATTTTGGTTAGATGAGTGGTGACGACTGGAGAGAGGGACTGGAGCAGGTGTGAGGGAATGGGGTCAGTAGTGCATGTGGTGGGACGAGAGGAAGAAAGGAGCCTGGAGACTTCTTCTTCTGTGACTGGGTCAAATGTGGAGAGTGAACCGGAGGAGATGTGGGGAAGAATGGGGGTGGCATCGCTTGGAGGTTGAGAGCTGGTTTCCTGGCAGATGTTGTCTATTTTCTCCATGAAGTAGGAAGCCAGGTCATCAGCACAGAGGTCAGTGATGGGGGCCTGCACTTTAGGACTGAGGAGAGAGTGAAAGGTGTCAAAGAGTTTTTTTGGATTGTTGGATAGTAAGGAGACCAGGGTGGTGAAGTAGGTCTGTTTGGCAAGGTGAAGGGCAGAGTTGTAGGTTTTTAGCATGAATTTATAGTGGATAAAGTCTCCTGGTGAGCGAGTTTTCCTCCATAGACGTTCAGCACTCCTGGAGCATCGCTGGAGGAATCGAGTTTGTGGTGTGAGCCAGGGCTGTTTTGTTCTCTGTTTGGAGGTTCTGCGGGTGAGGGGCGCTACTTGGTCCAGGGAGCTTCTGAGAGAGTCATTGTAGTGATTTACTGCCTGATCTGGAGAGGAGATTGAAGAGATTGGGGACAGAGATGAGATGAGGAAGTCTGTGAGTGCTTGAGGGTTAATGGCCTGTAGATTTCTGGATGTGTGATAGGTAGGATTGGGCTGTGTTGGCCGAGGGTTAGTGAGTGAGAATGAAAGAATGTTGTGGTCAGAGAGTAGAGTTGAGTTATCCAAGGGGGAGGATGAGCAGAGCCGGGTAAAGACAAGGTCAAGGGTGTTACCGTTTTCGTGTGTCTTAGAGGTTGAGAGCTGCGATAGGCCAAGAGAGGTAGTCGTCATGCAGCCCTTACTTCAAATTTTGAGAGGTCTAGCAGGTGTCATAAAACCTGAGTTTTGGGGTGGCCGTTAGGTGCCCCTCTACCACACATTTTGGAAGAAGCTCCCTTGCTCATACTTTTGATGCATCCTTCCCTCATTCATAATTATTATCTAAATAGTGTAATACATATTCTCTAGCACTTTACAATGCTAGCTTAACATGCCTATTGGTATTATGGGCTTTGCACTACTCCTCCACCACCACCAAATCCATTAGGTGGCCCTTTATTATACATATTGGAGGAACCTCCCTTACTCACTCATTGATTATCAACTGGGGAACAATTTGAAAAAATGTTTCTGTTGAGTTAGGTTTTTGAGCTGATTTATACTAAAATTGGCATGCTGATTCCAAAAATGTAGTCAGTTTTTTTCTAGCATGTCAAGTTTTTCCTCCACAGCTTACCTGCCAGAGAAGCACAATTGCACTGATATCTGTAATAAGACTTGTTATCTGATTACTATTCGACTCATATAGAGCTACGTGGCAACTTGTAGTGTTAAAAAACATATTTGTCATGCCTATTTCTTATATTTTCATTTTTTGTTCATATTTGTACTATTTAAAAAAAAACAAAAAACACTTTTTAGGTACAGTAGTTTACATATTTTTGAGAAGACAAAAATCCTATAGTTCAAAAACTTGACGTGATAGAGAAAAACTGAGATCATTTCTGGATTCAGCATCCAAAAATTAATCAAGAACAGTTGTCTGACCTAACTCCTAAAAAATTGTGTTCCCCAGTGATAATTGTTATCTAGACAGTGGAATATATATTCCCCAGCACTTTACAATGCCAGCTACAACCTACCCGCTGAAGGCAGTTGAAACACTTTTAGCATGGATTATTAAAATTAAGGAAGCAAAATGAAGTAATGGTGTATATTGCAAAGATTCATAACTTTTCAATAATTAAATGTAAAAAAAAAGATTTAGTTACTCTTTAACACTGTGTAATAAGGAATAAGCAAGAAAAAAATAAGGCCCTGAAAGTTTGGTGAAAAGCATCTGACATATTCAATGCGTGTAAATATACGTGAGGTGTCAAGGGGTCATATAGAATGAAGGAAACCAGTATTTTATTTGCATATACTAGATCTTATCTGATTAGAGCACTGAGTACTTTGCTCCTGTGTCTTAACAGAAAGGAAATCAAAAGGAGAGAAAAGTTGGTTAATACAGATGAGTATATCAATTAGGAACAAATCAAATAAATTACAAATATAAAAAAGGTTTGGCAATGTTCTGAATTTTATTTTTATGAATCTTTTGAATGCCAAGAGGAATGCCATCTTAACCAGAATAGAGAAACAAAGGCAAACCTGCACCCCAACGACCAGCAGCATCGAAGAAGAGGGAATGAACAGGATTGTGAATAACTCACTCTAGGTGACTGTAGTCCTCTAAATTCTGACAGTGTGTGCACTTCTCAATTTTAGGATTCTCCTGTGCCAATGGCAAGATTGGAAGGTCATGTGATCACAAGTATGTTTGTATGCTTCTGGCCACATACTGTCCAGACATGTTCAGCCTCACTCAATTCATTTTCATTGATTGAGGCCACACATGTCCAGTTGGCATGTAACTGCATGTATGTAAATCACACACTTATTTTGTGACCTCCCACTCTTACTGCCACCACAAGAAAATCCTGACACTGTGCATTGTGCGCACTGTGAGAATTCAGAAGTCAGCAGTCACATAGAGTTACACATAGAGTGACTGCAGACTGAGTACACACTTGGGACAACCCCTCTAAGGCTAGGGTCACACATAAGCCCTTGGTCCGTTTTTGGCTTCATTTTTGGCATTTTTTTTTTGCTAAGTCCAAAAACTGATAGAAAAACGGATTATATGTAATAAACACCCTGTCTGTTTTTTTCTGCACTTAAAAACATTGCTATGTCCGCTTTTGAGCCAAAAACGTTGCTAGCAACGTTTTTGGGGTCCGTTTTTAAAAAAAAAAAAATTTTAACATGGGCCCTATGGAAAAACGGATCCGTTTTTTTGGGGTGCGTTAAAAAACAAATCCGTTTTTTTGAGAATTTTGGTCAAAAAATGACTAAGTCCAAAAACGTTCAGGGGTGTAGGAGGCTCAAAAAGCACCCAAAAAAAAAAGGATTGGTCATGGAAATCACTTCCAAAAACGGATTTCTATGTGTGACCCCAGCCTATTACTCCTAACATTAAAGAAAAGTTAACTCTTGTAATGTCAGATGGCACAATACTTTACTATTGGGTCATTCCATGTCAAGTGATCCAAAAATGAATATTTTTTTTCCCTGACGTCCTCAGATTTTTTAATTTTTTTTCTATATGAAGAACAACTTTATCTAATTACAAAAAAAAAGTTTTGAATTTTTTTCTTTATCAGTTAATTTTTTACAGATTTTTAAAGTTTTAAAAAAGTGCGAATTTTGGCCTGGTATGGCTTTACATTTTCTATCATATCTCGGGCTAGAAATAAGATAGAGAAACAAAATAAACACCAATCTACTCAGAACTGTCCAGGCTTTCATCAGATATGTCACAAGAGGATCTTTGTTAATATTTTACCCATGTGATCGCAAGCGCAAAACTTTAAAACGCATTTCCGAAAAATCGGCGCGCTTTAAATATTTCAAAAACTGCCCATGTGTCTGCTATGCTCTTAGCCACATCTGTACCAAATTTCAAGTTGGGATCGCAATGGGATCATATTTTAACATATTTTACTAGTAATAGCGTCAATGGGTCATTCCATATCAAGTGATCTAAATATGAATATTTTTTTTTACCTGACGTCTTTAGATTTTTTTTTCTTTTTTCCTTTATGAAGTACTACTTTAGTTAATTACAAATTAAAAGTTTAGAATTTTTTTCTTCATCAGTTAATTTTTTACAGATTTTTAAAGTTTAAAAAAAGGGTGAATTTTGGCCTGGTATGACTTTACATTTTTTTATCTCAGGCTAGAAATAAGATAATGAAGTGGGAGAGGCATCATTTTACTCAGAACGGTAACAGCTTTCATTTGAGATGTTACAAGACTATGTTTCTTTATATCAAATTCAAACTATTGACGGGCAATTGTGAAAAAATGACTGATTGTGTTCTTGGTGATTTTTGAATTGACACTATAATAGTTAAATATTTTGCACTTAGGTCCAATGAATGCGTCCATGGGGTCAAGCTGGGACAGAGTCATCACAAATTAGCCTTATTTGCAGATGACCTGCTACTTTACATCTCCCAGCCCCTGGTCTCCATCCCATCGGTCTTAATGGAGTTTGAACAGTTCGGACAATTGAGCAACTTTAAAGTGAATTGCTCCAAAACCGAGGCACTCAATATTTCTTTGCCTGGAGAATTGGTTTCTCATCTATCTAAACAGTTCCCATTTAAATGGAAAGTAGAAGCCATTAAGTACTTGGGAGTCCTTATACCAAAAGATCTTAAACAAATATTCAATTTAAATTATCAACCCCTTTTGACTAACGCGGAATCGGCATTTACCTCCTATAGACAATTAAAGCTATCCTGGTTCGGGAGAATAAACGTAGTCAAGATGGATGTCTTGCCCGACTCTTATATACTTTTCAGACAGTTCCTGTTCTATTGGATAGAGGCTTCCTCTCCAAAATGCAATCTATGATCCTTAGATTTGTCTGGGGGTAAGAGGTCCAGATTGCGAATGAATATCCTATCCTTGCCCAAGACCAGAGGAGGGGTTGGACTACCCAACATACGAGCGTACTTTGTGGCTTCCTCTCTTGTTAGAGCTCTAGATTGGCATTATCATGCGTCCTCCAAGAAATGGGTAGGGGTGGAGCAAGAGGGTTTGGGGATTCCGCTGAAACACCTGCTTTGGATTTCCCCTAAAGACTCCACAGACCTAGTACCTTTGACAGACATGACCAGAAACACCTTGAAGGTATGGCACCTAGTGACGAAAACCCTCCGCTTAAACGACAGACTTAGCCCTTTGACTCCCATTTTTTCCAACCCATCTTTCCCACCCAGATTTGACAGAGATTTTTATGTTGGAGGATTGTGGATGACACCCGAGTAGGACAGACTCTGTCCAGTGGTGGTTTGCCCCCGATGGCAGAGCTACAACTCAAAGAACCTACGAGACCTCTTAAGTGATTCGAATTTCTCCAATACAGAGCATACTTATATTCAGCTGACCACTCTTGCAGGGTAAGATTGACGCCCAACGTATTGGAGAGGTTATTCCAACTGGAGGCTCCACCGAGGCGCAAAATATCAGTTCTATACCAGGCCTTAGGGTCCATGAGAGAGCAGGGCACCCTTTACTTCCAACGTGTTTGGGAGAGGGAATTGGGGTGTAGCATTTCAGAAGCTAATTGGCAGAAATGCTTTATATTTACTCACTTACTAGCTAGCGCTTGTTCTGCACAAGAAAGAAGCTATAAGCTGCTCACTAGATGGTACTTGTGCCCGACGACACTCCGGAACATGTTCTGGAACCCCTGATACCTGCTGGCGCTGTGGGGAAGAGAAGGGTACAATGATACACATTTGGTGGAGTTGTGGGGAAATCCGGCGGTTCTGGTCTGAGGTTTTCAATGCATACGCCCGGATAACAGGTAAACAAGCCGAATGCTGCCCAGAATCGGCAATGTTATCCATTTTTCCAGGTCCTATTGGGCTACAGAAGAGGGATATTCTCCGCTTTTGCATCTCAGCTGCTCGTGCTGTGATCCCAAGGTTCTGGAAATCAAGCCGGCTCCATCTCTACTTGATTGGTTCAAAGAATTGATGGACATATATCGAATGGAGGAGCTCGCAGCTGATGCGTCGGGATCTCGGAACAAATTCTTAGGGATTTGGGTTGAATGGATTCTTTTTCACGACTCTGCAGAATTTAGGAGTATCTTTTCCAGCACAGATAATATGGCTCGACCTCTGGCTGATGGGGAGCCAGTGGGATGAGTACCCTTTCTCCTTCCCATACCTCACCCGTCCCCCCCCCCTCCTTTTTTTCTTACGTGGCTTTTCTTTCCCAGTATAACTTTTTCTAATGGTTTTTGTTTCTCTTCTCTCTCTCTTCTTTTCTATCTCTCTTCTCTTCCCATCTGATACATTCAGTCTAGGTATTTCCTTTCTACACCTATACCTTCAGAATTCTAGTGAACATTAGACAGGTATCGGAAACTCTGAGCTGTGAGTAGATCATTAATATTTCGGCCTTCCTTTCCGGTACACCAGTCGATAGACTATTCCAACTAGGCCTCAACGGGTAATGACCCACTTACGTGGTCAACCTGTTAGAAGGGGCCAAGTGATAAAAATCATTCTGCTGGGGCTGCTTGTCCCCTTGACATCAGAACATCTCAAAACCCTGAGAAAGGTTGTATACTTGAGTGTTTGGAATTATATTTAGATTGTAGTATATATTGCACCAGAGATAAGCGCAAAAGTAAATTTGCAGCTTATCTTAAAGTTACTAATAACTTTGTGAATTCTCTTTTTGTATATTTTATATGTCTCAAGATTTTGTTAAAAGATTGAATGTATGTCTTTCATATGTTTTTTCAAAATTTAATAAAAATGAGATTAACCATAGTTAAATATTTTAAAATATGATCCCATCACGATCCCAACTTGAAATTTGGTACAGATGTGGCTAAGAGCATAAAAGACACATGGGCAGTTTTGGAAAATTTTTATTAAAACGTTTTTTCGGAAATGCAATTCAAAATGTTGCGTTTGCATTCGCATGGGTAAAAAATTAAAATTAACAAATATACTCTTGTGACATATCTGGTAAAAGCCTGGACAGTTCTGAGTAGAATGGTGTTTATTTTGTTTCTCTATCTTATTTCTAGCCCGAGATAAAAAAATGTAAAGTCATACCAGGCCAAAATTCACCCTTTTTTTAAACTTTAAAAATCTGTAAAAAATTAACTGATGAAGAAAAAAATTCTAAACTTTTAATTTGTAATTAACTAAAGTAGTACTTCATAAAGGAAAAAAAAAAAAAAAAATCTAAAGACGTCAGGTAAAAAAAATATTCATATTTAGATCACTTGATATGGAATGACCCATTGACGCTATTAATAGTAAAATATGTTAAAATATGATCCCATTGCGATCCCAACTTGAAATTTGGTACAGATGTGGCTAAGAGCAAAGCAGACACATGGGCAGTTTTTGAAATATTTAAAGCGCGCCGATTTTTCGGAAATACGTTTTAAAGTTTTGCGCTTGCGATCACATGGGTAAAATATTAACAAAGATCCTCTTGTGACATATCTGATGAAAGCCTGTATAGTTCTGAGTAGATTGGTGTTTATTTTGTCTCTCTATCTTATTCCTAGCCTGAGTTATGAGGAGAAACGTAAAGGCAGGCAACAGCGAAATTCACACTTTTTCCGAACTTTGAAAATCATTTAAAAAAAAAAAAAATTTTTTTAAAAATTTTTCTCTTCACATTTTGCATTGTCTGACATGCTATTATCAAATAACAAAATCTCAAAAGAATTAAAAATATAGAGGTAATAATCATTGGTTCACTTGACATGGAATGACCCTATTATGGCCATGTCTAACGTAATCTTATAAGTTCTGAACTGTTACAATTGTACAGGATCAGAACCTGTAACAGCACAGGAATACATCACCATACCCACCAGAGTTAGGCTGCATTCATATGCGCGCTTTTACCACTTTTTTGCGCATGTGTTTTTTCCTGCATTTTGCGTCTGCGTAAAAAAAACGCAATGTGTTCACACGCCACATTTTTTACAGACTCATTTCCCTCCCAAAAGCGCAGGAGGAATTGATGTCACATGGAGGCAGTAATTATTCTGTTCCCGTGTGACGTGTGTGCTTTCGCTGTAGCAGAGTATGTACATACACTGCTAAAGCAAAATAAAAAAGCAATGGTTTAAAAAATAAAAAAATGAAATACTTACCTCTCTACAGACTGTCCAGGGCTGCAAAGACCTGAATTAGCTGACCGGGTGGCAAGCTAATCAGCTGATGTGTTACCTGACAGCATCAGCTGAGCATTTAAACTGCCCGCCAAAACCACTCAGCTAATGTGTCACCTGCATCAGCTGACCGGTTTAATTACCTGCCAAAACCGATCGGTTTTGGCAGGTGGTTTAAATGATCAGCTGATGCTGTCAGGTGACACATCAGCTAATCGATTTGCTGCCCAGTCGCCTGATTCAGGTCCTTGCAGCGATCGGACGCCTTCCCGGGACAATCTGCAGAGAGGTGAGTATTAGGGATGAGCGAGTAGTGAATTATTCAGACTAACTATACTTGTAACGAGTAGGTCCTAAAACTCGGGTACTCGTTATGAGAAGCGAGTCCAATGTAAGTCAATGGGAAATGAGAATATTTTCACAGTGTATCTATATACACTGCGAAAGTGAAATAAAAGTTAATAAAAGGTGTTAAAAATAAAAAAATAACATACAGTACTGACCTATTCCATGGCTGCTCCGGAACCCGAAAAGAACACATCTGCTTCCTGCCAGGACCTTACATCTGATGGCCAATAGGATGGTCAGTAGCAGTCAGGTGGTGTAAGATGTCACACACCACCTGATCGCTACTGCCCATCTGATTGGCCATCAAACTTAAGGTCCTGGCAGGCGAGCGGATATGTTCTTTTCGGGTCCAGGGACAGCCTTTGGATAGGTATGCTATTTTTTTATTTTTAACACCTTTTATTAAAGGGATCCTGTCACCCCCAAAACGCCTCCTAAGCTATCCAAACATGTCCCTGCAGCATCCCATCACTAATCCCACACTCCTTTTTGCTCAGAAAAGCATCCTGTAGAAAAACGTTTTATAACTTACTCATTAGTGATGATAATGAGCTGGGGCTACATTCTTTAGTCCCTAAGGCGGGCCATCTTCATCCTAATATCACGCCGTAATAGGTGTGATCTTCAATGCATATTGTAATCAGCGCCTCCCAGCTCTCCTGGGCGCTGCATGGGCTGCAATGGGGCTGTAATGATGTGAATCGCGTCATTTCCAGTATCAAGTGACGTCAGTACACCCGCGCCGCCCTGCAGGCTTCAAGCACCGCACTACGCATGCGGCGTGGGTGTACTGATGTCACCCGATGCCGGAAATTATGCGATTCACGTCATTACAGTCCCATTGCAGCCCAGGCAGCACCCAGGAGAGCTGAGAGGTGCTGATTACAATATGCATTGAAGATCACGCCTATTAAGGCATGATATTATGACGAGGTTGGCCCACCTTAGGGGCTAAAGAATATAGCCCCAGCTCATTATCATCACTAATGAGTAAGTTATAAAACGTTTTTCTACACTTTTACAGGATGCTTTTCTGAGCAAAAAGGAGTGTGGGATTAGTGATGGGATGCTGCAGGGACATGTTTGGATAGCTTAGGAGGTGTTTTGGGGGTGACAGGATCCCTTTAACTTTTATTTTACTTTTGCAGTGTATATAGATAAACTGTGAAAGTGAATGTACTACTCACTACTCCTAATGAGTAATCGGAGTAGCAAGTATCCCAAGTACCGTACTATTTGGTGAGTACCGAATAGTTACGAGTATACTCGCTCATCCCTAGTATTTCATTTTTTTATTTTTTAAACCATTGCTTTCTTTTATTTTGCTTTAGCAGTGTATGTACATACACTGCTAAAGTGAAAGTACACACATGTCACACGGGAACAGGACTATTCTTGCTCCCCTTTGTGAATCACTTTCTCCTGCACCTCCTGCATCCACGCTTATAGGCGCTGAAATACAGCATTGTCTGAACGACAATGCGTATTCCAGTGCCTTATAATAGGACATATGGAGGAAAGTGTGCATATTTTTGTGCAAATAATTGACAGGTTCATTCTTTTTAAGGACGCAATTTCGACACCAAAAGCGCATCGTTCAATTACGCAGCTTTTGAACGGCAAAAGTGAAACTCCATTCCCTTTGCCGGGAACGCTGACGGCGATGCGTTTTTGGGGGTAAAGTGCGGTGTAAAAAAAGCAGTAAAAGCGCAGCGAGTGAATGCAGCCTTACAGAAATACATAACTAGAACTTATATCAACATAGTATCAAAACCCTCATCTATACAAGAATACATCACAAGAACCACCTTATGTACACAAATACATAACTAGAACTCACGTCAATACCGAAACACAATATCTAAACCCTGATCAGTACAGGAGTACATCACCAGATCCACAAGAGGTACAGAAATACATAACTAGAACTTCTATCAGTATAGAAGCACAACATCACAACCTCATCAATATCAATGCACACCATCACAACCCTCAACAGTACAGAAATAAATGATCAGAACCACCCAGCAATTCATCATCAGAACAAACAGCAATACAGAAATACATCCATAAAACCCCCATCAGTACAGAAACACAGTATCAACACCTTCATCAGTATCAATACACCGCATCACAACCCTCAACAGTACAGAAATACATAATCAGAATCACCCAGCAATTCATCATCGGAACCATCAGCAGTACAGAAATACATACATAATACCCCCATCAGTATAGAAACACAGCATCAACACCCTCATCAGTACAGAAATGCATCACAAAAAAATATTCAAGGTACAGAAATACATAACTATAAACCAATAGCAATATAGAAGCACAGTTTTGCAATCCTCAGCAGTACAGGAATACATCACAAGAACCATCAGTACTTGGTACATAAATTGTAATGTGAGGTCAGTTCCGTATATATATTTGTATCTCAGCAGCTTACAACTTCCAGTATGTTCTTAATGGTAAGAAGGGACTGAGAGTTGTTGTTACCAGTTATCATCAAACCATACAGGAAACACAGCACTGATGAGAATTAGTCACCATTATTAATCAAAGAACTCGAACTATAAAATTCGGGGTCCATACCAAACATCTAGTGTTTGGGCATAGATCCAGAACACGGACTTCCCTGGGAAATCCGTGATGCAGTTCAGGTTCCGATTCGGGGGCTGAAAATAGAAAATAGTTATTGAACATCATCCTACTTACCGTGTCCTGCCATCCCGTGTCTCGCTGCGTCTATTTCTGGGGCTGCTTATTAACTTGTAGGATATTCACTTCACTGGCTCCAACAGCCAATCACAGATGCTGTCACAGAGAAAGGGTGTGTGTTATTGGCTGTTGGAGTAAATTAGAATTTGCCCCAACATGGAAGATACTAGAATGTATGGGCTTGTTTCAGGTTACTCCAGCAGCCAATCACAGACACTCATTCTCTTTGATATCTTCTGTGATTGGCTATTCTGCCCATCAACCATTGACTAATGTCATAGTACTATAAAAATAAATAAATAACTTTAAAAAAATTTGCATAGCGCTCCGCTGTATTTTTGATTC
The DNA here is from genome assembly GCA_033576535.1 of Allobates femoralis. Classification (NCBI taxonomy): domain Eukaryota; kingdom Metazoa; phylum Chordata; class Amphibia; order Anura; family Aromobatidae; genus Allobates; species Allobates femoralis. The sequence goes on along the minus strand of JARQOC010000004.1, from coordinate 200,252,918 downwards.
TCAGCACAGATAAAGCAGACAACTACCGGCTGCCAACCCCAGACGCCTGGCTTTACCTTTGCTGGCAATCAAAATACGGTGAAACCCATTGTTTTTTTAACTATTTAAATCAATAATTTTTTATAAAAAATGTTTGAGCTTCACTCTATTTTTGATTGCCAGCCAAGGTAACACCCATAAGATGGAAGGAAGGAAAGGTGTAATAAAGGAGATCTGTTTGAACATCACCTACTCGTGTGTTCCTTTGGAGTGAGTGGACCTGGCAGCGCGGACACCTTTCCTTCCCTGCATCTTGTTTTGTCTCCACGTTTGAGTGGTCGGTGGAAGTCCAGCAGCAGCCATCCGGAAATCATTACCTTACGCCTTCAAACCAGTTGTGGGTCTCACAACTGATATAGGTGAGTGAATCCCTTGCACACCACCTTAATATTCAGTGTCATAGTGATAGGGCACTATTGCGCCTCTAGTTCCCCCTCCTTGTCTTTTATTGAAGGTAACACCCAGACCACTGTGGGCTAGTATTCTCTGCGCTGGGAGGCCCATAGTTATTGCACCCCCATGCTTTAGAATAGCAGCCCGCAGCAGCCCCAAAAATTGGATTCCTGGCACTTTACCCGGCTCTTACAGCTGCCCTGTAGATGTGGCAGACTGGGTAATAAAGGGGTTAATGCCAGCTGAATACTGCCAGTTGGCACTAAGCCCAAAATTCATAATGTCGGGCGAATAATGGACCCGACCATTATGAATCTCTGGTAAATAGTAAATAATACACAACATAGAGAAAAATCATTTTATTAGAACAAAAAAAACACATATATAAACTCCATCTTTATTACTCTCACACACCCCTCAATGATCCTATGCGACGTCCATGTGCTGTGAAGGCCAAAACACACTGCCGAATATGTGCAGGGTGACGTCACAGTAAGTTAACCTGAGTTCAGCGCCAGTACACCGCTGAGCTCTGACCTCAGGTGAACTCTCCTATGTCACCCCCCTCACAGACGAAACTTTCTCACGACAGCAGCGAGGTAACCTGAGTTCACTATCATGGGGAGTGGTGACAGCATTCGCTGAGCCACTGAGGGCTCCCTGCAGCAGTGAACTCATGACTGCATTGCCAGCGAGTTTACTGCCCCTGGTAGCCCTTAGTGACTCATTGAATCACATCATGGCACTCAGTGTTATTGATGATTCTGCAGGGAGATGACGCTTTTGTTCCGTCTCTGAAGAATCTGACGTAGCAATGGTGAGTGAGCTTCGTGGTACCATCGTCGTGGATTATCATCGAAGGGGTATGTGTAGGGTTAATAAATTGGATAATGAGGGTTGTCTCATTTATTTATAAGAAATATTTTTTTCTTTGTGTTTTATGTCTAATAAAGCTTTTTTCTGTGTGTGTGTGTTTACTAACTCTTGACTTAATGTATTGATAATGGGCAGGTATCAGAAGACACCTGACATTACCAATCCAGAGCTTAAACACAAACTGTCATTCATCAGCTGTCATTACCCCTTCTATAACCCCTATGCCACCACACCAGGGCATCGGGAAGAGCAAGGTAAAGCACCAGGAAATGGTGCTACCAATGAATGTGCCCATTTCCAGGGCAGCTGTGGTCAGCTATTCTATAGCATGGGGGTGCCCAATAACTACTGGTCTCCCCACGCTAGCAATCAAATATAGGACAAAGCCCACACTTTTTTTCATTATTTATTTGAATAATTAAAAAAATATAACAGACTTCCCAGTCTCTTGATTGCCAGTGAAGGTAAACCCAGGCAACTCAGGGTGGCAGTCCATAGCTGTCTGCTTTATCAACGCTGAGAATCAAAAATGCAGCAAAATTCTATGTCATTTTTTTCAACTATTTATTTATTATTACAGTACTGTGTCTTCAGTCAATGGGTAAGGGGTGCAACAGCTAATCACAGACGTTGTCACAGAGAGTGGGCGTGATTGGCTGTTGCGCCCCTCAGCAGTAAATACCCAGGAATTTAATGAGCTGCCTCGGAAGTACAAGTGGGTGGATGCCGATAAGTACCTATAATGCTTATGTTTAAGCCATGTTTTCTTTCTTCTTACAGCCCCCATGTCATAACTTTAAGATATGAGTTTGGAGTTTGGACGCAAGTTCGAGTCACGTTTGGCCCTGAACTCAAACTTTAAAAAAAAAAACGGTTAAGTCTGATGAACGCAAACTTTTGTGGTTGGCCCATCACTAGCCAGGACTACTCATCAAAGAGTCCCAAGATATTGGGAATCTTTCATATTCAATTTGTTGACATTATTTCTTCCCAGATATATAATGTGTATTAGAGTTTATGATTTATGGAAATATTCATACTGATCATTAACTGTAAACTGTTTCACTTCTTTAATCCCTATTGTTTATTCCCTGCTTTCCCTATTCTATCCCTTCCTCCTCCCCTTTCTTTTTTGTACCAATATTAAAATATAATAAAAAATGTATGTATGAAAGTAGAAAGTGTGAGCACCAGATTCTGAGACTCTAAGATGTGGCATCTGCTGGTGACTTAACCTGTCAGCATGTGCAGATTTGCAAAAGTGAAATGTTTTCTTGCTCTTTTATGGTAAATTGGATCTCTAAACATTGTGTGACAGCAGTGTAAATGATGGGTGTAAGGCTCTGGAAAAAAGAAGTAGGAGGGAAAAAATATATAGAGTGTGTAGAAGGAGTGAGAGGGGAATGAACAAGAAAGAGAAGAGGTAGACAGAAATGAAAAATTTACAAATTATTGTCGGTTAGGTGGGATTAATAAATTTACACTTGGATTGGAGAATGTGGGGTACTTTACAATCTCCATAGGTGGGATGATTGGTTCTGTGGCACAAAGGGGCATGGGTATTTGGGAAGAAGGGAAATTTATAGTTCTAAAACTATATATATTGGGAAGAACCAGGGTTCTTTTCATGGGCCCCGGGCGAAAAAGTCTCATTGGGCCCCTTTATCATTTACATTTACCAAGATAAAATAAAGGCTGTGGGCCATACAGTACAGACCAAAAGTTTGGACACGCCTTCTCATTCAAAGAGTTTTCTGTATTTTCATGACTATGGCTAGGGTCACATTTGCTCCTTACATTGCGTTCACCACATCCAGATCCGGATGCGGTGAACGCAATTTGCTTCAGACACATTTTGCAAGCAAAATGTGTTGCTGAAGCCAGGGCCGTATTTGGAGTTCCTGCTGCCCTAGGCACTGTCAGAGGCTGCCCCCCCATCACGGCTTCTCCCCCTGTTGTGACCCCTCCCCCATTGCAGCTCCTCCCTCATTAAGGCTCCTTCCCCCGTTGCGGACCCTCACCCTGTCACGGACAATCTTCCCCCCAGTCGCGGCCTTCCCCCCCAAGCTTCATGTAGCTTCTCCCCCCACATTTCATCATGTAGTACATGTAAAGGTTTGTCCAACCACACTACAGAGACACTGATAGGATGTTTACATTGTGAGCCCCAATGGGGACAGTGTTGATGATGTATGTAAAGTGCTGTGGAGTTCATAGTGTAATATAAGTGCAAAAAGTATTATTCTTAATATTATGTCACAATACCAGGATCTGAGGATCTTCTATTTCGAGGTCAGGGGCTCTCTGATGCGATGTTGCTGCCTGTCTCGTTGTCTTCCTCTTTTGACACTGCAGTGCGGTGGACAAGAGAGCATTAACTGGTTAATAACAAGAAGTATGGAGTGTGTACTAACTAAGCCATACACCCTCCCCATACCATGTCCACCAGACATTGTTGTTCTGTTCCCACTTAAAGGCGATAAAGGCATGCTGGTTGTATACTAGGATGAGAGTTCCTTCTTACCTTTGTACTTCCAATAAGAGGGGCAGACAGGACCCGGAGCAGCGTCTCAGATAAGCGTACACACGTTAGGATGAAAACAATGCTGGTTTATTCCATAGATGAATGATCCAAAACATGGCATTGAAATCTTGCATGAAGCTTGTCTCTGCAGTCGCTACTTGTGGGTCAAAAAACTTTGCTTCTCCAGCTCTATGAGAATGGAACTCTCTGCAGTAAAGATGTCTCCTAAATGACTGGGCAAAACAGGAAGAGACAACAGCACGTGCAGGAGCCACACCCCCATAGGCTGGACAAGGAAAGGCAGAAAGAATTGAGAGGTCTGGCCAGCAGGTGGCAGCAGAGACAAGCGTCAATATAACAGATTAGACTGTAAAACAGGATTGAAACAGCACACTCCCCGTCTGGAATTCACTTTGGGGATTCCACTATTAGTCCATAACAATACCTAAACGAAGGGCATGTTAAATACAACAATTCAAATTCAAAACCAAAATGAGAAGAAAACGGCTAAAGTTCAGGTCCGGAAGCGTTCATCCCGTAGTGGCGCTCTCTACGGGCAACAGCAGAATGAGTTCGTGGATCGGCCTTGCAAAGGTCTTCGTCTCACCTTTCCTGAAGACCCTTAGCTCCACCTTCCGTACATTGCCGTCCTGGCTAGGTAGTGTCTTAGTAACAAGTCCCAGAGGCCAGTCAGTTCTTTGGGTGGTCTGATCTTTCATAAGGACCAGGTCCCCTTCCTTGATATTTGGCTTGGGATGTCGCCACTTCCTTCTTCCTTGAAGAACGGTGAGGTATTCCTTTCTCCATCGATTCCAGAAGTAGTCGGCCAAATATTGGACTCGTTTCCAGTGTCTTTGGTAGGTGTTGGCGTGAGTGAAGTCTCCGCTGGGAATTACCGCGTTGTCAATTTTTTGAGTAAGAAGGATGGTGGGAGTCAGCATGGTTGGTACCTCTGGATCCATTGTCACGGGCACGAGGGGTCTCGAATTGATGATGGCTGAGACTTCGGCTAAAAGAGTGACTAGAGTCTCGTGCGTGAGTCTTGAGGAGTTAACGTCCTTTAGCATGGAGTTCAGGATGTTGCGTGAGATCCCTATCATCCTCTCCCAGGAGCCCCCCATGTGAGAACTGTGAGGAGAATTGAAGATCCAGGTGCAACCCTTGTCTGCTAGCTGGTCTTGGATTGGCTTGGTGTCGATGTTCAGCTCTCTACATGCACCGACGAAGTTGCTGCCACGGTCGGACCTCAGCTGCTTTACTGGTCCTCTAATGGCAAAGAACCTCCTTAAGGCATTGATCAGGCAGGAAGTATCCATGGATTCTAACACCTCAATGTGAACGGCTCGAACACTCATGCAGGTGAATAGCACAGCCCACCGCTTATTGTCTGCTCGGCTGCTACGAGTTCTGCGTGAAGATACCATCCATGGTCCGAACACGTCTAGGCCCACGTAGGTGAAAGGTGGTTCCATAGAAAGTCTGTCTGCAGGCAGATCAGCCATTTGTTGGCACAGTTGCCTTCCTCTCGTTTTGCGACAATGCACACAATCATGGAGTATTTGTGCTACACGTCTCTTCATTCCAATGATCCAAAGGCCTGCCGACCGTACGGCGCCCTCTGTGATCTGTCTGCCTTGGTGTTCAGTCCTTTCATGGTGATGTCGGATCAGCAAGACTGTAACGTGGTGTTTGTTGGGAATGATGAGAGGATTTTGTTCTGCGACTCCGAAACGAGCCTGATTTAAACGACCGCCGACTCTAAGTAAGCCAAAACTGTCCATAATCGGGTTTAGATTGGCTAGAGGGCTTCTTAGTGGAATCTGCTGTTTGTTGTGTAAACAGTTCAATTCGGTGGCGAATTCGCTCTGTTGGAGGTGGCGTATTATGAGGGACTCACCATGGGAGATGTCCTCAGCAGAAAGGGGTTTGTGGCACACATGCCAGCGATGACAGTCTCTGTTTTTTAGGTCTGTACGATAGCATCTGGCGATGTGCACTAACCTCGCGACAGTCCGGACGAGTCTTGTCCAGCTGGAGAAACGTTCAAAACGTTGGCAGCCGAGGTTGGAAGCTTCCTCTGCACTGGTGGCCAGGGTGTTGACTTCAGTTCGGACATCTGGATCGTTATCTGGATCTAGGATGCTGAAGTTTTCCTGGACAGCTTCCTCTGACTGTCTCAGCAGGAACTCTGGACCTTGGGTCCTTTTGAGCAAATCAATGGCTGCTTCCTCGGTGGGTAATGATTTGAGCCCGTCATCTAAGTAAAAGTCTTTTTCAACAAAGTCTCTTGCGTCTGTGCCATACTCAGGCTCTCCCTCTGACGCGGTTCTTCGCAGACCATAGGTTGCGTGAAAGACTGATCTTCCTAAGTTGTCGGTACGCAGGGAAGAAGCGACATCGGGTAGCTGTATTGAGTCTGGGGGCTTCTCCTTCACTTCATGGTGATGAGGACATGGTCTTAGGCAGGTTGTGCGCCCATCTCCGTGCACGTAGGTCCTGAAGGAGTCGATTTCTGATCGATCAACACACACATTTCCTATGACTACCCATCCCAAGTCCAGTCTCTGGGCGTATGGTGCATAGTCGGGTCCATTGCACTGTTGTCGCACCTTGTGTACCCTCAGGTTGTCTCTGCCGAGCAGGAGTAGAATGTCCGCGTTGTTATCTATAGGTGGGATAACGCTCGCGAGGTGTTTCAGGTGTGGCTGATGAAGTGCAGCTTCTGGGGTAGGAATTTCACTCCTGTGGCTGGGTATTTGGTCACATTCAACGAGCGTTGGTAGAGGTATTTCAGTCTTCCCGTTGATAGGAGAAGCAATGAATCCCCGGGCTCTTCTGCCGTTAGTCTCTATGCGGCCTGAGCAGGTGTTCAAGGTGTAGGGTTCTGATGGTCCACTAATTCCGAAGGCTTCAAAGAATTTGGTTCCTGCCAGGGACCGGTTGCTTTGGTCGTCTATGATGGCATACACCTTCATCGCCTTTTCTGGGCGTCCCTCGGGATAAACCTTGATGAGGCATATTCGGGCACAACATTTCTCCATTCGGCCCTCTTCACATACCTCTGAGCATGAGCAGGAAACAGTTGTGGCGGTGTCAGTCTGATTCTGTGGCTCCCCGCCATAACTTGGAGCGGGAGCGGTGGCGACTGTAGCCGGTGTGTCTCTAGCTAGCCGAGTAGGATGCATGGCTGAAATGTGCTTTTCGCTGTGGCACTCCCCACACTTGACTGTGGATTTACAGTCCTTGGCCATGTGCTCAAGTGATGCGCAGCATTTGAAGCAAATTCCAAGCTCAGTGAGGATCTTCTTGCGCTCCTGTAAGGTTTTGGATCTAAACCCCTTGCACTTGGTCAGTGAGTGTGGTTTTTTGTGGATGGGACATTCACGATTGAAAGACTTATCTCGTGGTGAGACAGTGTTCTGTTCGTCTGTGGGTGTTGCGGGTGATGGTAGTTCGGTCTTTCTAACACTCACAGCTCTCTTAGTGTCTCTGCGTTTTTGTATAGCACTTTCATACTTTGATGCTGGAGTTGCTGCAGCTGCCGAAGTGTTGGATTCTAGGAAGTCGAGGCTGGGGTCATTCCTCATCTGGGCCTGCTCGTCAATGAATCTGCAGAAGTGGATAAATGGGGGAAAGGTGACGTCGTTCACTCTTTTGTACCTTGAGACTGACGTTGCCCATTTCTCCTGCAGACTGTATGGCAGCTTCACCACGATTGGATTTACTCCGTGGGCTGAATCCAGATAGCACAGCCCGGACAGACGAGGGTCTCTTTTGGCGAGCTCCAGCTCCATGAGCAGATCACTTAGGTCTTGGAGCTTGTGGACTTCTTTAAGGTTGATCTTTGGGAAATCCTGCAGTCTCTTGAATAGGGCTTTCTCTATTGCTTCCGCGCTGCCAAAGGTGCGTTCCAGCCTTTGCCATGCGGCGGCGAGACCTGCTTCTGCTTGTCCTACATAGACGGTTCTGAGGCTCTTGATACGGCTTGAAGAGCTTGGGCCCAACCACTTGATCAGGAGGTCGAGTTCCTGTTCTTCGGTTAGGTTGAGATTGGCGATGGCTGCCTTGAAGGTTGCTTTCCAGGCCCTGTAGTTCTCTGCACGATCATCGAAATTCACAAGACTAGTACTGATTAGCTCTCTGCTCACCATGAACCTGGCAAACTCGGACATGTCCGACTTCTCACCACTTGTTGCCACGACGACTCGTGATGCCCCTGGGGTGTATGGGCCGCCTGGCGTGAATGGATGAGCTGTTTCCGGGTAGAATGATGCTGCTGCAGGGTTGAGCTGTGGTTTAGCCCTTGAAGAATCTGACGAATACCGCTTGAGCTGTGAAGGTGGGCCAGGAAACGCTGGGTTGCCATCTTGTGGTGGTGACTGTGTTTGAGAGGGTATCTCTCGGCGACTGTCGTTAATTAGCTCGGGCGCCTTCGAGGGTACTGGCACCTTTTGAAGTATGTTGGGGGTTTTGGCGTCGTTGACTTGGACGGTACTGTAAACCGGGGTCGCTACAGGTACCCGGTTTAGCACATAGTCTCTGGTGCGATCGACTGGATCATCCGTTTCCAGTGGTGGCGAGTTAGCTGGATCAAGACCTTGGATCAATGCCTGCTCGAGTAGTCTTACTTTAGCTAGCGCAACCTCCTCTTCCATCTGTGACCGAAGGATCTGTATTCGAGCCTCCGCTTCTGCCCTTGCTTCTGCTTCTGCCCTTTTAGCCTCTGCTTCTGCTTCTGCCCTTTTTTCCTCTGCCCTTGCTTCTGCCTTTGCTTCTGCCCTTTTTTCTTCCGCTTCTCTCTCAGTGAAAGAACGTCTCACCCTGGATTCCTCTGCTATTATGCGGGCCTCTAGTATCCTGTCGCTCATGGTTGAACTTCTTGAGGATGATGACCTGGATGCCCGAGAGGAACGCTTAGATGAGGTCGATCGGTGTGATCTGGTTTCTTGCAGGTGAGAGATGCGGTGTTCGGCCTTGTTTATGGCGTGTCGGACCTTGGCATCTCTCCCTTCGTCCGTCTCTAGCGCCTTACTGAGGTCTGAAAGAGATTCATCAGAATTAAAGTCTCTTAGAAGGGTAATGTACCTTGTTGACAGTCTCTTGTATCCTTCATGGGCGGCGTTCAGCCGTTCCATAACAGATTGTAAGCTTGCGGCGTCGCCTGACGAGGGTTCAAGTCTCGACATGTAAGAGGCGACGCGTTCCCACTGTTCTTCCAGGCGTTCACTTAGCTCATCTTTCATAGCCTGATAGTTTTCAATTGCCTTTACCGTTGGTTTGTAAGAACGTTTTGGTCGGGTAACTTGGTCTGCTTGAGACGTGGGGTCTGCCTCCTGGGCTTCATCGTGGACAGTATCAGGTTGTATTTGCTCTGTTTCAGCAGTGGGAGCCTGTCCGAGGTCCTTTTCGGCCATTTTGAATAAAGGTGTACTGTCTCTTTAAAAAACTCAACTTTTGAATAGGGGTCCGAAAATCGCTGTGCGGCTCTGCGGGAACTCCCGGATGGGATCCCCAAGGTGGCTTTGACGAAACTTGGGGTTCGCAGTTCGCCGATGTGCAGTAATGAGATATAGTGTACTGCAGGCTTATGGAGGCGATGTGGCCAGAAGGAAACCGCTGGTGCATAAAAACAGTTCTTTATAACAGTACAGGCAGAGCTAATACAAGATGTGCAGGTGGGAGAGCTTCCCTCAAGCTTGTCCAGACGTGCACTGCTGCAGGCAGACAGATACACAAGGCTTGTTGCTGGGCAGATTAATGCACAGAGGGACAGGGCACATGGAGGGCTATAGCTGGATGTTGGGCTGTAAGGCAGTTTTCTAGCTGATAGGAGCTTTTAAGCATAGTTTTTTGACTATTAGGAGCTTTCAATCAAAGTTTTTTGACTGTTCTGTTCCCACTTAAAGGCGATAAAGGCATGCTGGTTGTATACTAGGATGAGAGTTCCTTCTTACCTTTGTACTTCCAATAAGAGGGGCAGACAGGACCCGGAGCAGCGTCTCAGATAAGCGTACACACGTTAGGATGAAAACAATGCTGGTTTATTCCATAGATGAATGATCCAAAACATGGCATTGAAATCTTGCATGAAGCTTGTCTCTGCAGTCGCTACTTGTGGGTCAAAAAACTTTGCTTCTCCAGCTCTATGAGAATGGAACTCTCTGCAGTAAAGATGTCTCCTAAATGACTGGGCAAAACAGGAAGAGACAACAGCACGTGCAGGAGCCACACCCCCATAGGCTGGACAAGGAAAGGCAGAAAGAATTGAGAGGTCTGGCCAGCAGGTGGCAGCAGAGACAAGCGTCAATATAACAGATTAGACTGTAAAACAGGATTGAAACAGCACAATTGTAGGATTACTATATGGATTTTATTATTAGGGTATGGACACACTGGCGTGAAACTCGGATGAGTGCAATGTGTGATTTCATCACATTGCACTTGGACCAATGTTAATCGATGTCTGAGAGCACTGACAAGTGTCGGACAATTTTTTCTCAGCCAGATTCAGGATGAGAAATAAGTCGCAACATGATGCGACAGTCTGTGATTCACGCGCGAGACTCGCCAATGCAAGTCTATGGATCTGACAAAATTACATACCGCACACTGACAGCACACGGACCATCCGAGAGGCATCAGTTTTTTTCACTGATACATTCTCATTCTGTAACTGAGAACACTGTAAAATGTTCCTGTAAATGATTATTCAGTAATAGCTGCTGAGGAAAGAATAGATTGCACATGGATGTGATCTGACAGAAATGTCGGACACTTGCACAGCAGTTGGATGCCAAATGGACCAAAAAAACTGATAATACTCATCCGACTGTCCTGGATGAGAAAAAGTCAGATTTTAAGGCGGCGGGAGACAGTGTAGCACCATGTCCTCAGCTCCGTGCTGTACACAGTGTACCACCATGTCCTCAGCTCCGTGCTGTGCACATGCAGTGTGCCACCATGTCCCCAGCTCCGTGCTGTGCACAGACAGTGTACCACCATGTCCTTAGCTCCGTGCTGTGCACATACAGTGTGCCACCTTGTCCTCAGCTCCGTGCTGTGCACAGACAGTGTACCACCATGTCCTCAGCTCCGTGCTGTGCACAGACAGTGTACCACCATGTCTTCAGCTCCGTGCTGTGCACAGACAGTGTACCACCATGTCCTCAGCTCAGTACTGTGCACAGACAGTGTGCCACCATGTCCCCTTCTCTGTGCTGAGGACATGGTGGCACACTGTCTGTGCACAGCACGGAGCTGAGGACAGACAGGCCACAGACGGGTGGCCGGACAACACTTAGCCCACCTTAAAGAACTACAACTCCCACCACCCAACACACTGCCCAGAAATCATATAGGACAGGCAGAAGAACTACAACTCCCAGCATGTCACACCCTGCCAACACAGGAAGGTGGCGGCAGCTGCATGGAGGCAGACACATGGTACAGCTGACAATATCACCACACACAGCGCCAGCCACAGCCCCAGTCCTCCTGCACCCCTGTCCTCCTCTCCTCTGTCCCTCCTGCTGCTCTTCTGTCCTCCTGCACCTCCATCCTCCTCTCCTCTGCTCCTCCTGCTGCTCCTCTATCCTCCTGCACCCCCATCCTCCTCTCCTCTGCCCCTTCTGTTGCTCCTCTATCCCCCTGCACGCCTGTCCTCCTGCACCCCCGTCCTCCTCTCCTGTCCCTCCTGCTGCTAGGCTGTCCTCCTGGACCCCTGTCCTCCTCTCCTCTGTCCCTCCTGCTGCTCTTCTGTCCTCCTGCACCTACGTCCTCCTCTCCTCTGCCCCTCCTGCTGCTCCTCTATCCTCCTGCACCCCCATCCTCCTCTCCTCTGTCCCTCCTGCTGCTCCTTTATCCTCCTGCACCCACATCCTCCTCTCCTCTGCCCCTCCTGTTGCTCCTCTATCCTCCTGCACGCCTGTCCTCCTGCACCCCCGTCCTCCTCTCCTGTCCCTCCTGCTGCTAGGCTATCCTCCTGGACCCCCGTCCTCCTCTCCTCTGTCCTCCTGCACCCTGTCCTCCTCTCCTCTGTCCCTCCTGCTGCTCCTCTATCCTCCTGCACCCCTATCCTCCTCTCCTCTGTCCTCCCGCACCCCTGTCCTGCTTTCCTCTGTCCTCCTGCACCCCCATCCTCCTCTACTCTTTCCTGCTCTCTTCTGTCCTCCTGCACTTCCGTCCTCCTCTCCTCTGTCCTCCTGCACCCCCGTCCTCCTCTCCTCTGTCCTCCTGCACCCCCGTCCTCCTCTCCTCTGTCGCTCCTGCTGCTCGGCTGTCCTCCTGGACCCCCGTCCTCCTCTCCTCTGTCCTCCTGCACCCCCGTCCTCCTCTCCTCTGTCGCTCCTGCTGCTCGGCTGTCCTCTTGGACCCCCGTCCTCCTCTCCTCTGTCCTCCTGCACCCCGTCCTCCTCTCCTCTGTCCCTCCTGCTGCTCCTCTGTCCTCTTGCACCCCCGTCCTCTTCTTTGTCCCTCCTGCTGCTCCTCTGTCCTCCAGCACCCCAGTCCTCCTCTCCTCTGTCCCCCTCGTTCTGCCCTGGATATGATGTCATAGCAGCTATACTGCCCATCTACTGTGATGAGGAGGCTCTGTATTGTTTAGCACACCCATCGGGGCGTGAATAATTACATTGCAGGTGGTGATGAGAAGCCACAGGGAACGCCCTGTGTGACTTCTGAAGCACTGAGAATCCGCTGTTCTGCAGGTACAAAACTAACTTTTATAAACTTTAGAAATCGCCATTTTTGAGACAAAGGGATGGCTAGAAATCGATTATGATGGTGCAGGGACAGGTCTTAAAAGGCTGAGGGCTGATTTTTAGGGGTCAGCAGGGGCGGACTGGCCCAGGTGGCATGGAGGCATTTGCCCCCCAGGCTGGCGGTTCAGTCCTAGTTCAGGGCCGCCCCCACAGTGAGAGCGGCCGCGACTGAAAGCGGGACCCGGTAGGCGGGACCGGAGCAGAAAGGTGGGAGAAGCAGCTCACCCCCCACACATGGCCTCTGGACTGATAGCACCCCCCCTCACATGGCCTCTAGAGGACTGCTAGCACTCCATTCACCCCCCCCCCAGCTCCTCACATGGCCTCCGGACTGCTAGCACCCCCCCACATGGCCTCCGGAGGACTGCTAGCACTCCCCCCCCGGCTCCTCACATGGCCTGCGGGCTGCTGGCACCCCCCACCCCTCACATGGCCTCTGGAGGACTGCTAGCACCCTCCCCCTCTCCCCACCACTCCTCACATGGCCTTCGGACTGCTAGCGATCCCCCCCCTGCTTCTCACTTGGCTGCCCCCCAGGGCAAGATCTGCCAGTCAGCCCCTGGGGGTTAGGTTCCCTTTAACAGAAGAAGAGCAGAGGTGAGCAGGACTATGACCTCTGACACCACAGCTGAGCCACAAATCACTGGATGTGGGGATCTCTCTGTCCCCTGTCGTGCCAGTGCTGCTGTCCAGTGTTACCTGTACCTCCATCATGTCAGGAGAGCAGCTCACCTCATCTCAGTGTCAGAATCTGCTGAGGTGAACAGTGAGTTCTGACCTCTGCCTGTGATGGAGTTATGGACAGTGCAGCAATCACCAGGATATGAGCAGAGTTATTAGCACAGCCTGTCCAGAGATCAGCACTTCCCCGCCTGGTGCTGCAGTGCTCAGTGTTATTTGTATCTCCATCGCAGGCACAGGTCAGGAGCGCACTTAGGACTTTCACTTTCCCCTCTCCTGACTAAGCAGCAGTGAATGTGCTGCAGCACAGGGAGCAACCGAGCTTCATATTCCTGAGTATGGTGGCACCCAGCGCCACCCGGCACCAGCCATCAGACACACAGTGCACTGCATCTGTGTGACTGCAGGGGATCGCATCCCCGCACTGTCTACCAACCATGTCCTGGCTGGCACTGCCTGTACTGTGCACAGACAGGCAGTGCCAGCCAGGGCATCGTGGTCAGTGTGCACACAGACAGCTATGTATCCCACCGCCCGGGGCTCGCAATCAGGCAGCACGCTCAGCTCATTTCACATACCGGTGTAGCTGAGCCGCTGCCTGAGCCGCCGGCGATGTGGCTGCGCGAGAACTTTCAAGTCCTCCTCCAGTCCTTAATCCATGACGTGGGAGGCCCCAGCAACAAAACTTGAGGTGGGGGGCAGGCGTGGGACGATGGGGTGGGCGGGGCTTAGGGGGCGGAGCGGTCCAACCAGACCCCGGAGGTTGATTAAAAAAAAAGAAAGAACTTGTTCAGTCGCTGCCCTCCCCGCATCCTGGCGCCCTAGGCACGTGCCTACGAATGCCTAAGGGCAAATATGGCCCTGCCTCCAGTCCTTACTCCATGACATGGGAGGCCCCTGCAGCAATACTTGAGGTGGGGGGTGGGCGTAGGCCGATGGGGTGGGCGGGACTTAGGGGGCGGAGCGGTCCAACCAGGCCCCAGAGGTTGATTAAAAAAAAAAAAAAAGAACTTGTTCAGTCGCCGCCCTCACCGCATCCCGGCGACCTAGGCACGTGCCTACGAGCGCCTAAGGGCAAATACGGCCCTGGCTGAAGCCACAATCCGGTAATCGGATTGCTCCGGATGTGTAATCCGGAGCAATCTGGTTACTGTATAGTTTGCTCATCTCTGCTGGCGCAGGGATGAGAGAAGTGTTTAATCTGTCAAAAATGATTAAACATTAATAATAATTGTGGGCAACATGTCTCTAGGGGGTGCCCACCCCCCCAGAGAAATGTTGGCCACTAAGGACTGCATATTATGTGTTAATAAGTGATGTACAGTAAGCCGGCTTCTTTCGGCTCTGTACATTTATATCAATGAAGCAGCCAGCTCCTCTGACAGCGGTGTGCATACTATACGTAATGTACGTATAGTATGTGCCGCTGTCCTGGTTCCTGAAGGCTTTTACAGTATATCTATGGTGGTGCACTGCCCATAGATCTACTGTAAAAGCCTTCAGGACCTCGGACAGCGCACATACTATACGTACATTACGTATAGTATGTGCACTGCTGTCAGAGGAGCAGGCGGCTTCATTGATAAAAATGTACAGAAGAAGCCAGCTTACTGTACATAATATATTAACACATAACATGCTGTCCTGAGTGGCCAGCATGTCTCTAGGGGGGGTGGGCACTCCCTAGAGACATGTTGCCCACAATTATTATTAATATTTATAATCATTTTTGACAGATTAAACAGTTTGCTTATCCCGGACCGCCGGGATAAGCAAAGTATACGGTAACTGGATTGCTCAGGATTACACATCCTGAGCAATGCGGTTACAGCATTGCGGATGTTAGAACTGCTCCTAAAACTGCAGCCTGCATGATTTTTCACGCAGGCTGCGGAGCCGGATGCGGTAACCGAATTGCATGTAATGCAATCCAGATTTAATAATGGTCTCCTATGAGGAGCGTTTCCTGATGCGGCTTTGAGCTTTTTAAAAGCTCAAAACTGGATCAGGATTTTAAAAAAACAACGCATGTGTGACCCTAGCCTATGAAAATTGTAGATTCACACTGAAGGCATCAAAACTATGAATTGACACATGTGGAATTATATACTTAACAAAAAAGTGTGAAACAAGTGAAAATATGTCTTAAGGTACCTTCACACACAGCAATATTGCTAGGCAATACTAGGTTCTTAAAATTAGCCACCTTTTGCTTTGATTACTGCTTTGTACACTCTTGGCATTCTCTTGATGAGCTTCAAGAGGTTGTCACCAGAAATGGTTTTCACGTCATAGGTGTGCCCTGTCAGGTTTAATAAGTGGGATTTCTTGCCTTATAAATGGGGTTGGGACCATCAGTTGTGTTGTGCAGAAGTCTGGTGGATACACAGCTGATAGTCCTACTGAATAGACTGTTAGAATTTGTATTATGGCAAGAAAAAGGCAGCTAAGTAAAGAAAAATGAGTTGCCATTATTACTTTCAGAAATGAAGGTCAGTCAGTCCGAAAAATTGGGAAAACTTTGAAAGTGTCCCCAAGTGAAGTTGCAAAAATCATCAAGCGCTACAAAGAAACTGGCTCACATGAGGACCGCCACAGGAAAGGAAGACCAAGAGTCACCTCTGCTGCGGAGGATAAGTTCATCTGAGTCACCAGCCTCAGAAATTGCAGATTACCAGCAGCTCAGATTAGAGACCAGGTCAATGCCACACAGAGTTCTAGCAGCAGACACATCTCAACAACAACTGTTAAGAGGAAACTTTGTGCAGCAGGCCTTCATGGAAAAATAGCTGCTAGGAAACCACTGCTATGGAAAGGCAACAATCAGAAGAGACTTGTTTTGGCTAAAGAACACAAGGAATGGACATTAGACCAGTGGAAATCTGTGCTTTGGTCTGATGAGTCCAAATTTGAGATCTTTGGTTTCAACCACCGTGTCTTTGTGCGACACAGAAAAGGTGAACGGATGGACTCTACATGCCTGGTTCCCACTGTGAAGCATGGAGGAGGAGGTGTGATGGTGATGGGGTGCTACGCCAGATGACCTGGCCTCCACAATCACCAGACCTGAGCCCAATCGAAATAGTTTAAGGTTAGCTGGACCGCCGAGTGAAGGCAAAAGGGCCAACAAGTGCTAAGCATCTCTGGAAACTCCTTCAAGACTGTTGGAAGACCATTTTACCTCTTGAAGCTCATCAGGAGAATGCCAAGAGTGTGCAAAGCAGTAATCAAAGCAAAAGGTGGCTACTTTGAAGAAACCTAGAATATAACACATATTTTCAGTTGTTTCTCACTTTTTTGTTAAGTATGTAATTCCACATGTGTTAATTCATAGTTTTGATGCCTTCAGTGTGAATCTACAATTTTCATAGTCAAGAAAATGCAGAAAACTTTTTGAATGAGAAGGTGTGTCCAAACTTTTGGTTTGTACTGTATATACATGTAAAATATAGAGGCTGTGGGTTGTATGCATATAATATAGAGGCTGTGGGCAGTATATACATAATTTAGAGGCTGCATATACAGTATATAACATAGAGACTGCTGGCAGTATATACAGGGGTTGGACAAAATAATGGAAACACCTGGAAAAATCAACAAAAGTTAGTTTAATATGGTGTAGGTCCACCTTTTGCGGCGATTACAGCCTCAATTCTCTGAGGTATGGATTCATATAAGGTGATATCATTGGCCCTGCGGATCTCCACGAAATAGCACCCCAGATCATCACAGAACCTCCGCCATGTTGTACGGTTGGGAGAAGGCAGTCTGGATGGAATGCTTCTTTCGGCTGTCTCCAAACGTACACTCGTCCGGTCAGAAAATGGGGTAAAGGATAATTCGTCTGAGAATATCATATGTTTCCACTGCTCGAGGGACCTATTCTGGACGTTTCTACACCACTCTAAACGCTTGGAAACATTTGTCATTGAGAGCATTGGTTTTCTAATTGCAGCTCTTGTGTGGAATCCAGATTTGTGCAGCTCCCGATGATCAGTTTTCATGGAAACTGGGTTCTGTAGGTGTTCATTGAGCTCAGCAGTGATTGTCAGAGCCGTGGTCTTGCGATTCTCTCTCACAATTCGCTTTAGAGTCCGACAGTCTCTCTGTCAACTTCAACTTTCAGCCGGACCTGTGCTTTGCTACGGATGTTTTTCCTTCTCTTTCAAACGCAGTCATTACTTTGGAGACAGTACCTCTTGACACGCCAAGCATTCAGGCACTTTCTGTTACACTAGCGCCTGCCATACGAGCACCAACAATTTGGTCTTTTTAAAAATCCGAAAGGTCCTCCATTGGTATCAGGTTCTCATCAATGTTCTTACAATTCGGCAATGTGACAGTGTGAGGAAGGTAGTTGCTCATTTTGGCAAGACTACTCTGCGGTTAATCTCATCATTTGTATCAGCTGTAATCGTCTTGATGTTCACAATAAGCGGTACTGGAATCATCATTTGCAACTTCCAGGATTAAGTGTGAATGGATCAGTAGGTTATAATTAAACACGAAAAATACACAGCTCACCGAATAAGTAGAGATACTTGTCTCTCAGGAGTGGTTTCGCATGGAGCAGCCCTGGTTCCAGACTGGTACACAATTTGCAAAGGAAATCCAGCAAAACGAAGTCCATTCAAATAATAGCGGTATGTTTTTTGCAAGATTACAGCTTCAATATATAGGCAGATTCATGCAGATACTAAGGCCAATGCGATTTGGCGCTGAGGTCTTAATCATGGCTACCAAACACAGTTTGGGGTGTGGTAAATATACCTATTCCATAAATAGTGCACAGCTGTATAAATCACAGTAAAAAGTTCATCACAATGAAATTGTATAAATAAATTCATAAAAAGTGAATAACATAACAAAATAAAACAAAAAGTGCACATATTCTTCAATACATATAAACACAGTTATGACAGTCTAGATACAAATATTAGGTATAAATTTATATACATGAAAGAACTTATATTGCAAAATTACATCTTGTCTAACATTTAGGCTGTTTGGAGTACGTGAGCCCAGACGAAACATCCAGCTGTACACTCTTTAGGGAGTAGGTATATATACCACACCCCTAACTGTGTTTGGTAGCCATGATTAAGACCTCAGTGCCAAAACGTGTTGGCTTTAGTATCTGCATGAATCTGTCTGTATATTGAAGCTGTAATCTTGCAAAAAACATACCACTATTATTTGAATGGACTTCGTTTCCCTGGATTTCCTTTGCAAAGTACGTGATAGTTGGGCTGAGGCCACTCAAGGGGACTAAAAAGTTTTGTCCGAACTTGAACTGAGGATAATTTTGTTTATCTACCCTTTAAATGGTTAACCATTCTTGACATCATAGATTCCTTGCGTACCCACCTTATTGCCTTCTGATGAACCCAACTACGAATATCACGGAGAGGGAGGAACGTGACGAAGCAGAGTAACAGGATGCACTATATCACAAAGAAAGAGCAAACAAAGATAAGTTGGAATGAGTAGTTATCAGCAATATTTGCAAAGATTTCGCCAAACTTGGAAGAATGTGCTGTTTGTACGCTCTCGGTGTACTGAGATACCTTTATTGTTTTCACTAATTGCTGAAGATGCTACTGTGTAGTCTATTTATCATGATTACTGGATCCAGTTGCTATATCTAGACTAGGGATCACCTTCTGTACCCCTTGTTGGAGCCTGTCCTTAGAAGTATCAGGATGAACCTCCGTGGAGCGGGGACACATCACAAATTAGGGTGAAGCAAAGCTCGCTGTTAGGCAGGGGAAGTGGAGTGTAGCCCACCAAACTCAGACAGAAATAATTGTGATATAATGCATCAACACTCATTTTTTATCATGTGTCATTGGTATATGTTTTGAGCTCGTACTCACTGGTTTTGTTGACGTTAGTTTGATTTCTGTCTCAATAAAGTTTATTATCTTTTATATACACATAGGATTTATTTTTGGATGTTAAGAGATTTCCCCATATTTATAACTACACATGATTTTTATTTCGAGAAGCCTGTAAGCTTTATTTCAGGCTTTGACCACATTCATCTGGGAGTGAGGAACTGCGTGTGGTGATTATAACCTCCCTTCTTAGGCGGGATCCCCAGGCCTGAGTCTTCTCCCTCCCAACCGATTCTCCATCTCTGCGGTGCTCAGGTATATGGAGAACCAGACAGGGTGACTGTTTCTGAGTCAAATCTTCGTAAACTCAAGCAGGGGACATGGACAGTGGAGGAGTACTGCTCGGAGTTTTGGAGATGGGCGATTGACACCCAGTGCATTGATCCTGCCCTCAGAAGTCAGTTCTTCCTGGGTCTCTCAGCTCAATTACAAGACACTCTGATTCAATATGCTTCACCTGAGTTATTGGAGGCTAGTGATGGGCGAATCCTAAATTACTCGGAATCGCTTGACTCTAGCGAGTCCGAGCACAGGACTCGCTACTCGTTGCGAGTCTAGCGAGTCCAATGTTAATGAATGGGGAAGCGAGTAATAGCGAGTAGTGTGAGATTTACAAATCGCAGATGTGTCTCGGAAGCTTCAGCCTGAAGCAATCCTAGTTTTGTCATTTATTTGCATTGGACTCGTTTACTTTGCAACTGTAATCGCTGGGAAACTCGCACAGATAAGAGTCCTGTCTTCTCTGTGTGCTGGCTGCCACAGCTCCAGGGTCCTAGAGCCTGCCTGCTGCCTGATGTAGCAGAGCTGAGATTGTTCTCAGTCTGCTCATTCCCTGTGTACAGACATGAATGTCTGTGCACAGAGATGATGTAGCAGAGCTGAGATTGTTCTCAGTCTGCTCATTCCCTGTGCATAGACATCTATATCTATACACAGGGGATGTAGCAGAGAGGACATCGCGTTTTGGACTGCGTCGGACGGAAGAGGATTTTTTTAATTAAAGATGGAGTCTCTAATGGCTTATTTTTTTATTTCTAATAAAAAATTTTCTTTGTGTTGTGTTTTTTTTAAAACAATTTAATAGATATTCATGGCGGTCATGTCTAATATTGGCGTGACCGCCATAAATTTCGGGCTTAGGGCCAGCTGATAATACAAAGCTGGCCCTAACCTCTTTATTACCCAGCGTGCCACCGCTACCAGGGCCGCTGGAAGAGCGGGGTTCAGCGCCAGAGGATGGTGCTTCAATGAACGCGCCATCTTCTGGGGTGGCTGCGGGCTGCAATTTGCAGCGGGGGGTGCCCAGAAAGCTTGGGCATCCCTGCGCTGCGGATTCCAGCCCCCAGCTGCTTAGCTGTACCTGGCTAGACATAGAAATTGCGCGGAGCCCCACGCATTTTTTTTTAATTATTTCGTGAAATTCTGAGATTCTGACTCTGAGACTCTGAGACTCTGACTCTGAGACTCTGACTCTGAAATTCATGAAATATTTAAAAAAAAATGCGTGGGGCTCCGCACAATTTCTATGTCTAGCCAGGTACAGCTAAGCAGCTGGGGGCTGGAATCCGCAGCGCAGGGATGCCCAAGCTTTCTGGGCACCCCCTGCTGCAAATTGCAGCCCGCAGCCGCCCCAGAAGATGGCGCGTTCATTGAAGCGCCATCCTCTGGCGCTGAACCCCGCTCTTCCAGCGGCCCTGGTGGCGGTAGCACGCTGGGTAATAAAGGGGTTAATACCAGCTTTGTTATACAAGCTGGTATTAAGCCTGAGATTCTTAATGTCAGGCCACGTTTGACCCAGCCACTAAGAATCTCCAATAAAGGGTTAAAAAAACACAACACAGAGAAAAATTTTTATTTGAAATAAAAAAAAAAAAGCCATTAGGGACTCCATCTTTAATTAAAAAAATCCTCTTTCGTCCGACGTAGTCCAAAACGCGATGTCCTCTCTGCTACATCCCCTGTGCATAGATAGATGTCTATGCACAGGGAATGAGCAGACTGAGAACAATCTCAGCACTGCTACATCATGTCTGTGAGCAGGCTGGCTCTAGGACCCTGGAGCTGGCAGCCTGCACAGAGAAGACAGCTGGACTCGGCTCGCAATGTAACAGCAGTTACTTTGCGAGTTTCCCTGCTATCACTGGCACAGTAGCCGAGTCTAATGCAAACAATGGCAATCTGAGTTTTGTCAGCGTTTCTGACAAAACTAGGATTGATATTGATTTGCATTGGACTCGTGCGAGTAATCACTGGGAAACTCGCAGAGTACCGAGTCCTGCGAGTCCCTTACTACTCGCCGAGTAACGAGTCCTAGCGAGTAGATTCGCCCATCCCTAATTGGAGGCAGCCATGTCCCTAGCCATCAGGGTACACAAATGTCTGAGGGAAAGAATGGGACCAAATTTGTCCCCTGTAGCTATCTTTGTTGTGGAGGCTCCCTGCGAGGAGCCTAAGTAGTTGGGGGTGCTAGGCACTCGTGTTAAATCTCCTGTGGTTGCGGTTAATCAAGTATGTGGAGCTTGTTTTTATCATGGGTAAAATGATCATTATATTCGGGTTTGCCGACATCGCTCCAGTACAGTCACACAGTCTCAGACACAGTGTATTTAACCCCATAACGACGGCCTAACGCCCAGAGACGTCGGAAAAAATGGGTACTTATGCCTGGCTGACGTCTGTAGACGTCAGCCAGGGAAAGTGCTCTAGCGCCCCCCAGTGGTCAAAATTCTCCGGGGTTTCAGCTACCGGGGGTAGCTGAGACCCCCAAGATTATGGAACGGGGACTTTTTTACCATCACCGGTAATGTGATGACCGGTAAGCACCGTTTACCGGTCATCACATTACAAAAAATGAGACTGCCGGTAAAAAATGCTTTCACTTTCATCCGACGTGAAAAACACACGTCGGATGACAGTGAAGCATTAACCCCTAAGTGTCCTAAGACCCCCGGTACCGGGGATCTTCCTCCCACCCCCACCCCTCCCCCGATCTGTCTGAAAATGGCGGCGGCGGGCGCTAAAACCCGCCACCGCTGCTGCATCTCCATGCGATCTGACATGTCATACATGTCAGATCGCATGGAAATGTCAGTGCTGGTGCCCAACAGCCTCCTCCTGTGCCCATCAGCCTCATTCTGTGCCCATCAGCCTCAACAGCCCCCTCCGGTTCCCCCCACGTTCCTGCCCAGCTCCGCAGCTCCTTCGTCCTCCCTCCTCCTCCTCCCCCTCTCTAAAACAGAGCCGCAGCGCTCAGGAACAACCGGCTGCCCCCTCCTGCACAATCCTCCCCGATGTGACATGTCACACATGTCACATCGGGGAGGGATCTAATGCACCCTGGCCCCCTGCTTCCAACAGCCCCCCCGGTCATCCCCCGATCTCACCTGTCTTCATCTCCCTGGAGCGGCTCCTTTTCTCCTGGCTCCCTGTGCTGTCTGCCGGCTTCATGCGCAGACAGAGCAGAGACTGCTCTGTCTGCTAATAGACAGTTCATGACCTCAGTGAGGTCATGGCTGGTCAGGATCCTTTGTTCACAAAGGGTCAATTATGATCCCATCATGGGATCACAATTGACCCTTTGTGAACCAAGGATCCTGACCTGACATGACCTCAATGTGATCATGAGCTGTCAGTCTAATGACAGACAGTGCAGTCTCTGCATAGACTGACAGCTCATGATCTCAATGAGGTCATGTTAGGTCAGGATCCTTTGTTCACAAAGGGTCAATTTTGATCCCATCATGGGATCACAATTGACCCTTTGTGAACCAAGGATCCTGACCTGACATGACCTCACTGTGATCATGAGCTGTCAGTCTAATGACAGACAGTGCAGTCTCTGCACAGACTGACAGCTCATGATCACAGTGAGGTCATATCAGGTCAGGATCCTTTGTTCACAAAGGGTCAATTGTGATTTCATGATGGGATCACAATTGACCCTTTGTCAAATAAGGATCCTGACCTGACATGACCTCACTGCAATCATGAGCTGTCAGTCTATGCAGAGACTGCACTGTCTGTCATTAGACTGACAGCTCATGATCGCAGTGAGGTCATGTCAGGTCAGAATCCTTATTTCACAAAGGGTCAATTGTGATCCCATGATGGGATCACAATTGACCCCTGTGTGAACCAAAGATCCTGACCTGCCATGACCTCACTGAGGTCATGAACTGTCAGTCTGTTAGCAGACAGAGCAGTCTCTGCATAGACTGACAGCTCATGATCTCAGTGAGGTCATGTCAGGTCAGGATCCTTGGTCCACAAAGGGTCAATTGTGATCCCATGATGGGATTACAATTGACGCTTTGTGAACCAAGGATCCTGACCTGATATCATCCTACTGAGGTCATGACCTGTCATTCTCCTGGAAGAATGCCAGATTTTATAGCATATAGGGGACGCCCCCATATGCTGTAAAAGACTGAAAATCATCGAGGGACCTCCCACTGGACTACGTCGGACCTTCCTGCTGGACTACGTCGGACCTTCCTACTGGACTACGTCGGATGCCAAAGAATAATAAAGATGGGGTCTAAATAGTGTCTGTGTGTTTTTTCTAATAAAAATATTTTTTTCTGTCTTGTGTCTTCTTTACAATTTACTAGGGATTCTTAATGGCCCGGTCTAATATTGGCCAGACATTAAGAATCTCGGGCTTAGTACCAGCTGCAAAAAAAGCTGGCATTAACCCCTTATTACCCAGTCTGCCACCGCTACACGGCAGCTGGAAGAGCTGGATACAGCGCCAGAAAATGGCGCTTCTATGAATGCGCCATTTTCTGGGGCGGCTGCGGACTGCAATTCGCAGCGGGGGGGGCCCAGAAAGCTTGGGCCTCCCAACGCTGAGGATTCCAGCCCCCAGCTGCCTAGTTGTACCTGGCTGGCCCAAAAATGTGGCGAAGCCCACGCCATTTTTTTTAAAATTATTTCAAGAAATAATTAAAAAAACAATAGGGCTTCCCTATATTTTTGGTTTCCAGCCAGGTAAAACTAGGCAGAAGGGTTGGTGGCAGCCCGTAGCTGCCTGCTGTACCTGGCTGGACCAAAAATATGGCGAAGCCCCACGTCGTTTTTTTTTAAAAAATTTAATAAAGAAATACTAAAAAAAAAAGCAGGAGAGGAGACAACCAGGACACGGTGTCTCCGTATCTTGTGCACATGCTCTAAAAGTGAGAAATTGTGTGAAAAAAAGAAAATGTTCAATATGACTTTATCAAATTTTGTGAAGTAGCTGTAGGTTCAAAATGCTCACTATACTCCTAGATATAATCCTTGAGGCGTCTAGTTTACAAAATGGGGTGACTTGTGCGGGAGCTCCAATGTTTAGGCACATAGGAGCTCCCCATATGCGACATGGTGTCCGCTAACTATTGGAGCTAATTTTCCATACAAATTGTTAGCAGACACCATGCCGCATATGGAGAGCCCCTGTGTGCCTAAACATTGGAGCTCCCCCACAAGTGACCCCATTTTGGAAACTAGACCCCCCAAGGAACGTATCTAGATGCATAGTGAGCACTTTAAACCCCCAGGTGCCTCACAAATTAGTCCGTAAAAAGGAAAAAAAGAAGATTTTGTGGAAAAAAAGTACTTTTTCATTTTTACGGATCAGTTTGTGAAGCACCTGGGGGTTCAAAATGCTCACTATGCATCTAGATAAATTCCTTTGGGCGTCTAGTTTACAAAATGGGGTCACTTGTTGGGGAGCCCCAATGTTTAGGCACATAGAGTCTCTTCATACGTGACATGGTGTCAACTAACAATTGGAATTGTAAGCGCATACCATGTCATGTATGGAGAGCCCCTGTGTGCCTAAACATTGGAGCTCCCCCACAAGTGACCCCATTTTGGAAACTAGACCCCCCAAGGAACTTATTTAGATGCATAGTGAGCGCTTTGAAACCCCAGGTGCTCCACAAATTGATCCGTAAAAATGAAAAAGTACTTTTTGTTTTCACAAAAATCTTTTTTTCCTTTTTACGGACTAATTTGTGAAACACCAGGGGGTTGAAAGTGCTCACTGTGCATCTAGATATGTTCCTTGGGGGGTCTAGTTTCCAAAATGGGGTCACTTGTGGGGGAGCTCCAATGTTTAGGCACACAGGGGCTCCCCATATGCAACATGGTGTCCGCTAACTATTGGAGCTAATTTTCCATTTAAATTGTTAGTGGACACCATGTCGCGTATGGAGAGCCCATGTGTGCCTAACCATTGGAGCTCCCCCACAAGTGACCCCATTTTGGAAACTAGACTCCCCAAGGAACGTATCTAGATGCATAGTGAGCACGTTGAACCCTCTGGTGCTTTACAAATTGATCTGTAAAATTTAAAAAGTACTTTCTATTCCACAAAAATGTTCTTTTTTTCATTTTTACGGATTCATTTGTGAAGCACCTTTGGGTTCAAAGTGCTCACCATCCATCTAGATAAGTTCCTTGGGGGGTCTAGTCTCCAAAATGGGGTCACTTGTGGGGGAGCTCCAATGTTTAGGCACACAGGGGCTCTCCATACGTGACTTGGTGTCCGCTAACAATTGGAGCTAATTTTCCATTCAAATTGTTAGCGGACACCATGTCGCGTTTGGAGAGCCCCTGTGTGCCTAAACATTGGAGTTCCCCCACAAGTGACCCCATTTTGGAAACTAGACCCCCCAAGGAACGTATCTGGATGCATAGTGAGCACGTTGAACCCTCTGGTGCTTTACAAATTGATCCGTAAAATTTAAAACGTACTTTCTATTCCACAAAAATTTTCTTTTGTCCTCAATTTTTTCATTTTCACATGAACAAAAGGATAAAATGCATCCTAAAATTTGTTGGGCAATTTCTCCTGAGTACACCGATACCTCATATGCAGTTATAAACCACTGCTTGGGCGCACGGCAGGGCTCAGAAGTGAAGGAGCGCCATTTGACTTTTTGAATGGCAAATTAGCTCCAAAAGTCAAACTGCGCTCCCTCCCTTCTGAGCCCTGCCGTGCGCCCAAACAGTGGTTTATGACCACATATGATGTATCTGTGTACTCAGGAGAAATTGCCCAACAAATTTTAGGATCCATTTTATCCTGTTGCCCATGTGAAAATGAAAAAATTTAGGCTAAAAGGACATTTTTGTTGGAAAAATTAAAATGTCCATTTTTTATTTCCACTTTGCTTTAGCTGCTGTGAAGCACCTGAAGGGTTAATAATCTTCTTGAATGTAATTTTGAGTAGCTTGAGGGGTGCAGTTTTTGGAATGGTGTCACTTTTGGGTGTTTTCTGTCATGTACACCCCTCAAAGGGACTTCAAATGTGATGTGGTCACAAAGAAAATGGTTTTGTAAATTTTGCTGGAAAAATGAAAAATTGCTGATGAACTTTGAACCCTTATAACGTCCTAACAAATTTTTTTTTTTTTTCAAAAATTGTGCTGATGTAAAGTAGACATGTGGGAAATATTATTTATTAACTATTTTGTGTCATATAACTCTCTGGCTTACCAGAATAAAAATTCAAAATGTGAAAATTGCTAAATTTTCAAAATTTTCGCCAAATGTTTTATTTTTTCACAAATAAACGCAAAAATTATTAACCTAAATTTACCACTAAAATGAAGCCCAATATGTCACGAAAAAACAATCTCAGAATCGCTAGGATCCGTTGAAGAGTTCCAGAGATATTACCTCATAAAGGGACAATGGTCAGAATTACAAAAAACGGTCTGGTCATTAAGGTGGAAATTGGCTCAGTCACTAAGGGGTTAAGGAGACGACCGGAGGGTCTATATTTTCTTCCTCGCTAAATCTCTGTTTACATTCGCTGTCAAGGTGCTAGTTGATGGTAAAACCAAGACTGTAAACAAAGGAGAGTAATCCGTTCACCATGTAGTCCTGAGATTCACTGACCGGCGTCGTGGAACCGCCTTAGCTAGCAGCAGGGGAAAAAGAGAGATGGTCCAGCTTCCAGTATGAAATTCAATTGAGTTTATTGCATTTTTCAGGAACCTTCCATTAACAGCACAGTCACAGGACAGTCAACATGTAGATGGCATGTAAATAATAAATAAATAATAAAAAGAAACAAATTATTCAGAGCCTGGAAGGAGAAAACAGACTCCAAAAAAAGAAATTCTGTAAATGTAATGAGGATTCACATAAAAATACACTTAACTTACAGTTTCAGGAAAATGATTGCACAACATTACTATGGTGGAAAAGATTGATATGGAAATACTATTTAACTCAGAAAATAATCAAAAACACACCAAGCAAACCATTGGAATCATAAAAAAATCGATATAATAGTATGAGAAATGAAATCCTTAATATCAGTAGTGGAACATAACGTCACTTCGTAGATTTACACCATTTTCATTGGGCTTGCATACAAGCAGTGCTTCTAATGGTGGGTTTACACGCCACGATATCGTTTCGATATCGCAACTCAATGGCGCGGGAGCGCGCAATTAGTGCACGTTTCACCCGCATCGCATTGACTGTTTAGACGCTGCGATATCGTAATACAACGTCCGTGCGATGTCTCCGCCTCCCAATCCAGGATCGCATAGTTAACATGGGAGTGAATGGGTGACGTATCAAATCGCATCGTAATTGGGTGTTTACACAGCACGATCTGGCTTCAATCGCTATGCAATATCGGGGCATTGAATAGCACGCTCATTCGATCCCCGATATCGCATTGACATCGTTCCTGCATCGCATTGGACGTTCACACCATACAACGCAGGCACGATATCGGGTCCAACGATTGAACCACGTGACTTTTGATTGAAATTGTACTGCGATATCGCGACGTGTAAACCCGCCATTAAGGTAATCTAATTACTACACCAGCACTGATTATCAGCAGGTTTCCTTCCTCCATTTCTTTTGCCTATATAGCACTAGCTTCTGTGTACACTTCTAGGCTTGACAAAGGACTTTTGTCTGAAAGGCGTTGCCTGGCACTACTGCTTCCTGCAATGCCATCTACATGTTGACTGTCCTGTGACTGAGTTGTCGATGGAAGTTTCCTGATAAATCAAACAAATTCAATTGAATTTCATACAGGAAGCTGGACCATCTCTCTTTTTCCTCTGCTGAAAACCAAGACTGTGCCAGTGCTGGTTGATAGCGGAGCAGGAGTCAATTTTATGGATTCTCGTTTTGCTCAGGCCCTTGGCCTCATCTGTAGTGCATTATGGAGACTCATTCCCATCTCTTCCACTGACTCCGCTCCTCTCAGCCAGAAGATTCTTACCCAAGTTGTACATAATGTAAATCTGGGCATAGGAAATCTACACCAGGAGTACCTGTCTTGTGACATCTTGGATAATTCTAACTACTCCCATAGTTTTGGGCCTTCCTTGGTTGAAGAAGCATAACCCGGTGATTGACTGGCAGGCCAGAGAAGTTGTTGGTTGAGGTAATTTCTGGGCAGGGATGGGAGAAGGCAGTCGTACAAACTGTGCATCCCAAGAGAGGGAGTCCTGGGGTCCGAGGAGACACCTCTGTTGCTTGCATTCCTAAGGATGTACCCTCTGACTGTGCCCTGATGTACGGAAATAAACGTTCAGGTCCAGATATGAGAGTATATAAACTGAGAATAGAGTTCAATGTTGTAATAAAGACACCAGTAAAAGGTAACAAACTCACTGAAATTGCAAGTGCAGAATTTTTATTTAAATACAGTGAGATATAAAACTTGGGGAAATTGATAAAACCAGGTCGAGGTTTGGAGGAAGAATGAACAAGGTCACAACCCCTTTACAAATAGTGGGGAGAGTGCATAGAAATCAATGACAAGTTGTGGAGATTCAGCATGTACATGGCATAAGGCATACAGATACAGCACAGTTACATAAATATTGTTAAAAATGCCCAATAAACCTAACAGCCTAGAAGCCCATCAACCTGCCTAGACACTCACCCATACAGTAGGGGGTTAAGTGACATGTGTTCGGGGCTACCCCGACACGTGTTTCAGAACGAGTCTTTCTTCAAGGGGTGAAGGAGAATGTGTGAGCCCACAAGTCAAATAGTGGTTACACACCTGTATCAGCTTGTGCCTTGATTACAGGCAGTAACCTGGCTGCACTGCCTTGTTAGCATCCGGCGCCGCACATCCCGGAGTCAGAATGACATTTCCGGTGACGTCACTAACCGGAAATGCGCGGCGGCGTGTCCACGCATGTGCAGACACCGCTATCGCATTGCGCATGCGCTATGCAGCCAGCGCCATCTTTGTTAGTGGCACAAGTGCTGGCAACCCATCAATATACATTCTTTTCTAGCAGAGAAAGGATAAAAGCATTATACACATAGAAAATAAGAACACAAAGCATCACAAAAGGTGCCATATGGGAAAGGTAATTCATAAATCCATATAGGTCCAGGTTTAAGAAGTTCCATGTGGTTGGAAATATGTATGATGGGCTTCTAGGCTGTTAGGTTTATTGGGCACTTTTAACAATATTTATACATCTTGTCAATGATTTCTATGCACTCACCCCACTATTTGTAAAGGGGTTGTGAGTGACGTTGCTCATTCTTCCTCCAAACCTCCACCTGATTTTATCAATTTCCCTAGGTTTTATATCTCACTGTATTTAAATAAAAATTCTGCACTTGCAATTTCAGTGAGTTTGTTACTTTTTACTGAGGTCTTTATTACAACATTAAACTCTATTCTCAGTTTATATGTATGCTTTGAGTTGTTGTTATGTGAGTCCAAGATGGTTACCCTATTCCTTTATCCAGATATGAGAGTGAATGACTTTGTGTGGGTGTTATCTGAACACATTAGGTGGAGATCTGCAGCTGGGTCACTTAATTCCTGGTCTGTTTAGGATATCGGTCATTCTGAATCCTATTGTCATCCAGGGGGGCCAGGGTACACAGAAGAAGGACGCAGCTGGGCGTAGGGAGTCAGGAGAGCCTGCTCTGGCCCTGATAGTGGGGTCCCTGACTCGCCCTGTACTCGGAGGTACCTCTGAAGGTGAGGAGGTCTGAGCCACCAGCCTAAGACCCTAAAACTCCTGAGAAGCCCTAGGCATAAGCCCCTACCTCCACCCACGGACCACGCAACCCAGCAACTTACAATGGAGAAAGAAACAGCAGCTTCAGGTCAGCGTCTGCTCACAACAGGTCACAGTTCAGAAGTGAACTGAATTAGCAACATCAGGTGGATGTGATCTGACCCATTTATGGCTGAGGGGTGGGGAGCAACCAGCCCAGGCACACCCCTCAGCTCACTTAAGCATGAGTCATATTCATCACACACACCTGCACTCTCAGCTTCCGCTCATTAGGTTCCTCTCTCCACACTGAGAGCAGGGAAAAAAAGGCTTCATTTAAACCACAGCAGCAGCACTTCCATACTGCAAGGCAGTCAATATATAACACCTATGCTATACAAACTCAAACTACCTCCAGTACTTAATATTCATAACGCTTTACATATCTCAACTCTCAGAAGATGTGGACCCCTTACTGATATGCCTAGCTTAGGGTTCAAAGGCCCCTCATAAAAGGGAGATACTTCACGTGTTGACTGCTCCGCTGTCCACGTGAATAGTTCTGCTGTAGTTAAACCAGAGTTTATTTCCCCTGGTTTAGTCGAGGTTATTGCTGAAGTTTCTGTTGCTGTCTATTTGTTGAAGCTGAAGGTATAGGTTATCAGGTGACCATGCCTCTAGCCTTTAAATAGCCTCCCCTTCCTCCAGATGACATCGTTGTTAGAGTTCACTCTCACTTGACCTGTGAGAAGTCAAGATGTCGGTACAGATTATGATACTTCTTGCTGCTTTTTCCTTGGAGGTTGCTGGTTATCCGTTTCCTTGGTGGGAGGTGAGAGGGAGTTACACAGGGCTGATTGAAGAGTAGAGGGCAAGGGTGGTGGTCCAGACCTCCTCGTTGTCTGAGGTACGTTTGGGTATAGGGTTAGCTGGGAACCCCAGTCCAGGGGCAGACTAGCCACCCAGGTTTCCCTTTCTTTTATACCATCCAGCTTCCTTTCCCTCATCCATTACATGCATGACACATACTTTGAGACTTAAAAAAAGCATTAAACAACGCGCCGTGGGACAGGGCCTAAGAGGGTCCATGGGGAGTCGAAGTCGTGGTCAAAGTGCTTGAAGAATCCTTTTGCCCTCTGGCTACCTCTACAGAGACTTGTAGAGCAGGAGTGACCCACTCCAGCCCTCAAGGTCTGAAAGCAGTGCAACTTTTCCAAACCCCCAGCTTCTGTTTTTTTAGACAGCCCCGACATCTGAGAATCATCATCATCAGAAGCATCGTCAGAAGCTTCCTGTCCTCTTAAACAACAGGAATGTTTACCTGCAACCAGAAAAAAACGTAAAACCTTTCCTTTTTAATGACCATTGAACAGATAATATTACCATTCACATCAGGACTACAGCATCCTGAGTACTTTTAACTACACCACAAATAAAGAGGGGTACTTCGTTATATGCACCAAATGTCCAACTTTGGGTCTATACGTAAGGAAGACAGGACAAAAGCTTAGAACAAGGATGAATTCTCATCACTACACAATAAAAGAAATAGATCTACCTGTGGCCAAACCTGTTAGTGGTCCAATCACAGCATCATGGACATGAGCTTGCTGATTTTGAAAAATAGCTTCAAATATCAGACAAACAGAAGAGTCTGGAAGTACAAACTTATGAGGACGTTTGACACATGCAGAGCAGGGATAAATGTGTCTTAGGGCCACGTCACACACACAGATATCTGTGCAGCTATTGTTTGCAGATCTCTGGTTGCAGTGAAATCATGGACATCTTGTTCCATTTGTACACGGCCACATAATGGACCAATGTGTCCATGATTTCACTGCAACCAGTGATCTGCGAACAATATCTGCACAGATATCTGTGTGTGTGACGTGGCCCTTATGGATTTGTGTCTTTTTACATTAGTTAAAGAACGAGCTCCTGAGTAGTGAAGGGCGAACCCGAACTGTAAAGTTCATGGCCCGTTTTGAACATATTAGTGTCCATGTATGAACCTTGAACGCAGACATCTCAGGGACGTTGGTGTTGCTGTTTGGCATCAGATGCCAAGATTAAAGCTTTTTGACATACTGTAGCGCAACCATTCAGCAAGGTTTTCTAGTGCAAAATGAAGATTAAAGCAGGGCATTTATACTTACCGAGTTTCCACACCACTGCCACACTGTTTCCAGGTTAAACTTTATTAAACTTTATGCACAATTCTCTGCTTCCCCTGCCACCCTTCGATGACATTGTCTATGATAGGTTGCAGTGAAACTGCTCTCCACCCTCTGTGCCGTTGTTTGTGATTGGTTGCCCTACACAGTAGTGTAGAAATAAATGAATGATAAAAAAAACAGAGTGAGGTCCACCGTATTTAGATACCCAGCCAAAGTAAAGCGCTCAGATGGGCGCTGCATCTGCACTGTGTATATACGGGGGGAACCCACACTGTTTTTTTCCATTATTTATTTATTTATTTTAACATTAGTGAGGGTAGCCAATCACAGACTCTGGCACAGAGTGAGGGCATAGTCTGACTGTAACCAATCACAGTCAACAGCACAGAGGGTGGGGGAAGCAGGGGAATTTTCTTAAACTTAATGAGTGGTCCTGGTTTAATCAAATCACCATCTTGCCTTTTTTTACAGCCCCATAGCCCTTACTACCACAATTTTATAGCACTAAAGTTTGGGTCCCCATAAATTTATATGGAGCCGGGGTACAGGCTCACATTTGGGTCAAGTGCGACCCCGAACTGGACAGTTTTTTGCCAGATCCATCAAACCAGATCATCTGCGGGTTCACCCATTTCTACTACTGAGATCATTTGCATCACAGGCACAGTCATTTTTGTCTGATGTAGGTAACTAAAACATCTCTGCGTTGCTCAGTAGAGCTTGCCCTGTTGAAAAGACAAGTGGTGAGCACCAGATTCTGAGACTCCAAGCTGTGACGTCCACTGTAGACATTAGCTGTCAGCATGCACAGATTTGCAAAAGTGAAATGTTTTCTTGCTCTTTTACAGTAAATTGAATCTCTAAACATTGTGGTGTGAGAGCAGTGTAAATGATGGGTTTAGGCTCTGGAAAAAAGAAGTAGGAGGAAAAAAAAGTGTATGTGGAAGGGGGTGAGAGGGGGCAAGGAAGACCAGAAGGTAGACAGAAAAGAAAAATGAACAAGTTATGGTTGGTTAGGTGGGATTAATAAATGAACACTTGGATTGGAGAGCGTGGGGTACTCTACAAACTCTGTAGGTTGGATGTTGGTTTTATGACACAAAGAGGCATCAGTATATATAAAAATATACAGTTAGGGCCAGAAATATTTGGACAGTGACACAATTTTTGCGAGTTGGGCTCTGCATGCCACCACATTGGATTTGAAATGAAACCTCTACAACAGAATTCAAGTGCAGATTGTAACGTTTAATTTGAAGGGTTGAACAAAAATATCTGATAGAAAATGTAGGAATTGTACACATTTCTTTACAAACACTCCACATTTTAGGAGGTCAAAAGTAATTGGACAAATAAACATAACCCAAACAAAATATTTTTATTTTCAATATTTTGTTGCGAATCCTTTGGAGGCAATCACTGCCTTAAGTCTGGAACCCATGGACATCACCAAACGCTGGGTTTCCTCCTTAATGCTTTGCCAGGCCTTTACAGCCGCAGCCTTCAGGTCTTGCTTGTTTGTGGGTCTTTCCGTCTTAAGTCTGGATTTGAGCAAGTGAAATGCATGCTCAATTGGGTTAAGATCTGGTGATTGACTTGGCCATTGCAGAATGTTCCACTTTTTTGCACTCATGAACTCCTGGGTAGCTTTGGCTGTATGCTTGGGGTCATTGTCCATCTGTACTATGAAGCGCCGTCCAATCAACTTTGCAGCATTTGGCTGAATCTGGGCTGAAAGTATATCCCGGTACACTTCAGAATTCATCCGGCTACTCTTGTCTGCTGTTATGTCATCAATAAACACAAGTGACCCAGTGCCATTGAAAGCCATGCATGCCCATGCCATCACGTTGCCTCCACCTTGTTTTACAGAGGATGTGGTGTGCCTTGGATCATGTGCCGTTCCCTTTCTTCTCCAAACTTTTTTCTTCCCATCATTCTGGTACAGGTTGATCTTTGTCTCATCTGTCCATAGAATACTTTTCCAGAACTGAGCTGGCTTTTTGAGGTGTTCTTCAGCAAATTTAACTCTGGCCTGTCTATTTTTGGAATTGATGAATGGTTTGCATCTAGATGTGAACCCTTTGTATTTACTGTCATGGAGTCTTCTCTTTACTGTTGACTTAGAGACAGATACACCTACTTCACTGAGAGTGTTCTGGACTTCAGTTGATGTTGTGAACGGGTTCTTCTTCACCAAATACAGTATGCGGCGATCATCCACCACTGTTGTCATCCGTGGACGCCCAGGCCCTTTACAGTTCCCAAGCTCACCAGTCAATTCCTTTTTTCTCAGAATGTACCCAACTGTTGATTTTGCTACTCCAAGCATGTCTGCTATCTCTCTGATGGATTTTTTCTTTTTTTTCAGCCTCAGGATGTTTTGCTTCACCTCAATTGAGAGTTCCTTTGACCGCATGTTGTCTGGTCACAGCAACAGCTTCCAAATGCAAAACCACACACCTGGAATCCACCCCTGACCTTTTAACTACTTCATTGTTTACAGGTTAACGAGGGAGACGCCTTCTGAGTTAATTGCAGCCCTTAGAGTCCATTGTCCAATTACTTTTGGTCCCTTGAAAAAGAGGAGGCTATG
Source organism: Allobates femoralis (assembly GCA_033576535.1). Lineage (NCBI taxonomy): Eukaryota > Metazoa > Chordata > Amphibia > Anura > Aromobatidae > Allobates > Allobates femoralis. The sequence continues at coordinate 200,217,975 of JARQOC010000004.1, read as the reverse complement.
CATTACAGAGCTATGATTCCTAAACCCTTTCTCCGATTTGGATGTGGAAAAACTCTCATATTGCAGCTGGGAGTGTGCACTTTCAGCTCATATTATATATATAATTGTATTTCTGAACATGTTTTTGTAAACAGCTAAAATAACAAAACTTGTGTCACTGTCCAAATATTTCTGGCCCTAACTGTATAATTATATATATTGGGAAAAACAAGGGTTGTTTGAGTTAGGGCTGGCTGTTTTCATGGGCCCCGGGCAAGTCTCAGTGAGCCCCTATAACATATACCAAGATTCATATTATAAAATGAAGTCTGCAGGCTTTATATCTATATATATATATAATGTAGAGACTGCATACGTCCTGGCCAGGCCCGGGGGGAACTCGGATTCTCAGGCGCGGTTTGGGGGAAGTCACGAGTAGCGGTGCCTGAGGCCGTGGGCCTGGTGGGCAATGAAAAATGGGGAAAAAGCAAATAATAAAAATGTCAAGTCGTGATGCCACCTGTAGGTTGCGGTGATGACACCGTCGCTGCTTGGACCTCCGGGGTGATGGGCGGCAGCAAGATGGAGTGGCTCCCTACAGGAAAAGCGGGGTCCCCGGGGCTGTGAGTTGTAATGGAGGAATAGGGTAGCACAGTCGTTTCTGTGCAAGGTTGGAATAGGGGAGTGCTGTCGGTGTGCTGCAGATGGAAGGAGGGACACGCACACATAAAAGTCTCTTGGTATCTTTACTGTTGTTCGGTTGCAGGTACACTCGTCCGGGATGAGGGAAACACTTTGGAATCTCCACAGCGAGTAGGGTTGTAGGCCTCCTTGTTTCAGTTTTCCTATTTGGAGTCTGGCAGGCATGGAACCTGACTGGACCGTTACTTCTCTCTTTCTCTCCACACCCGGGTTGCTGCACTGAGGGCTCTCTCTTGGGCTACCGCCGTCTCTCTCCAAGGTCCCTGGCTCTAAACTTTTGGTGCTGCGGGGGTCCGGGAAGCTAAGCCTCCTCGTGGTGCTGGATTCTCTGCGAGGCTTATTCTTTCTGTCCCTGCAGACTCGGACCCAGTGACTGGAACTCTGGTGGGGTGAGCCGGTATGACTCCTCTGCTCCCGTAACACGTTTCTCTCCTCTTGCCTTCGCGCCTACTCTGTGGGTCTTCCACTACCTCTGGTGTGTACTGGTCTAAGCCTAGCACGGCTCCAGTACCAGCTCAGCTCACTAGACTCTGAGCTCTTCACAGTTCTGTAGTGACTGCACACTCTGCTAATTTTCCTCCAGTACCTGAATTTATAGGGGATCTAGCTTAAGAGTAGCCAGTTGGGCTCCCCCTACAGGCCTGGAGTGGAAGGTGTTGTGTGTAGGTGGTTTACTCGCTGTGGGAAATCCTTCAGTGTCCCAGGGAAGTCTGTGGTTACCTGGTACAGGGTGCCACATTCCCCCCTAGTTAACCTCAGTACTCCCGGACTGAGACTGAGCAAAACATTTTGTTACATATAACCAATAATGATAACAATTATATACAGAGTCTTAAGATTCCAAATGCACAAAAATCACTGAAAATGTTAAAAAAAGTGGAAAAATATAAAAATCAGTCCTTACGGCACTAGTCCATCTGCCGTAGGCTGTGAAAAGGGAAAGAAGTTTTTAGCCACACTAGTCCTGTGACTGTAGTCCAGGCTTAAACAAACGGGAAAATCCAGAGAAAAGGGTAAAGTCAAGCAGTAAAGTCTCTGATGGCTTTGAACACATTAAGGGTTAACACACTTTAAACTTTACACAATTTCCCTATGGGTGTCTCTGCTTACCTTCTCTCTACCCCAGGCACTTTCTATTCCCAACTTCATATGCTTGGGGCTGTGCCCAGTTCCTCCTCCCTTCTGTACACTACTATTTACTTGCTATTTACATTGAGTTACTAGTTACTGTAAGGCTAGGGTCACACATAAGCCCTTGGTCCGTTTTTGGCATCAGATTTTGGATTTTTTTTTTCTAAGTCCAAAACTGATAGAAAAACGGATTAGATGTAATAAACACCCTGTCCGTTTGTTTCTGCACCTAAAAACATTGCTAGGTACGTTTTTGGGGGCCGTTTTTCAAAAAAGAAAATTTTTTAACATAGGCCCTATGGAAAAACGGATCCGTTTTTTTAAGAATTTTTGTCAAAAAATAACTAAGTCCAAAAACGTTCAAGGGTACAGGAGGCTCAAAAAGCACCCAAAAAAAACGGATTGGTCATGGAAATCACTTCCAAAAACGGATTGCTATGTGTGACCCTAGCCTAATACTGTTACATTTTACACCCACTCTCCATATCTAGATGGGGCCTGTCCTTGAGTACTGCGACATGACCTACGTGGACTAGGTGTTGCATGTGTACTAGCTTCTCTTTGAAGTGGTAATGCAGGTAACTGTGAATCCTTGGTCTTACTGTAAGACTAGCAGGTTCACCGATTGTAGGAATCTCTAGTTCCGGTACAACAGCCTGTACTTTTTGTACTTGAACTGGTTCTACTGGTCTTTTTGGTTCTGATATTGGTTCTGGTTCTTCTACAGGTTAAACTGGAATTTGATTTTCTATTGGTTGATAGCATGAGAGCACTGGTATTATGACTGCTCCATTGTATTGAGGCCAGTCTTCTGGTAAATCTCCTATCTCAGTGTGAATTACTCTTTCTCTTGTTTCCTCAACTGTTGATAAGGGATAGTTTACTTCTGATGGCTTCAATTGGTCGGGATATTTCTTGAGATGATCTCTTGGCACTGTTAAGGTTTTTGGGCAATATAACATATGGCCCACTGCACAACACCTTCATCTCGGCTGATTACGCAAGTTTTTGAATTATTAAAGTTGGATTGCATAACAGTATATGGTTCAGATTCCCATTGGTTGTCTATTTTGTTGTTTCTTTTCTTTCTATTGAGAACTAGTTCACCTGGTAACAATGGTTCAGCTAAAGCATCTTTGTTGAAGTCATGTTCTTGTTTACTTCTGATTTGATCTAAATTCTTCTACACATTCCTGAACTTTCTTGTAGTGTTCTTGACGGTGATAATTCCAATCCTCTTCTGAAGTTTCTTGGGTTGGTTCTACAGTTCCCATCTCCAAGTCAATTGGGAGTTTTCCAGGTCTAGCTCGCATTAAGTATGATGGTGCGTAGTTAGTAGAACTGACAGGGATGTGATTGTATATATCCACTAAGTCAGGTAGTTTTTCCGGCCACTGATTTCTTTCTTCAAGTGGCAAAGTCTGTTGATGACAATGTTGTTCATTTTCTCGCAAAGACCATTTGTTTGGGGATGATACGGTGTGGTTCTTATTTTCTTGCATCCATACAATCCTAGGAACTTTTGGAATAGTTGTGATTCAAATGCTGAACCTTGAACTGTTAATACTTGGTCTGGATACCTGTGTGGTAGACAGAAACAATTCTGGAAGGTTTTGGCTGCTACTTCCGCAGTTAAGTCTTTAACTAGGAATCTGGAGTAGTGGTCAACCATGGTAAGAGCATAGGCATACCCTGAATGCTAGGTGTTAACTTGACATGATCTAGAGCCACGATCTCAAGAGGCTTCTTAGTAATGATTGGCTGTAACTGAGCTTTCTGACTTTGCTGGTCTTTCCTTCTGAGGTGACATGGTCCACAATTCTTACACCATCTTTCAATGGAACCTCTCATGCCGACCCAGTAGAAGCGATCTTTTAACCTTCCTAGCGTTACTCCCGAGCCTGACTCGGGGTTAACATTCACTACCAGAAGCGTTAACCCCGAGTCAGGCTCGGGCTTACCCGCGTTCGCGGCAGATGCGGTGAGAAAACCGCATCTGCCGCATCTACCGCATCTGCCATTGGCCGCACTTGTGCCGCACTAGCGGCGCGGTTGCGGCGCGGTTGCGGTAATCTGCATAGGAACCAACCACCTCTGATGACCCTCATACATTGTTAATATGTGCCCCTGCAGCCTAGTAAACCATTAGCAGCCCTGTTGTTGTGGGCAAAGTGGCTGCAGTAGAAGTGCGATAATGATGGTATATACTTACATGCCTGCGTTCTTGAGGGCGTCTCCCTGTGTGTGCTGGCACTTGTGGGCTGTGCTCATCATGTCTGCTCTCCCCCTCCCTTATGCACGCCCCCTCTCAGCCTGCTATAGTGATGTGAGGCTGATTGCGTCATAAAGGGGCGGGGCTAAATCGCGGCATCACGGTAGCCCCGCCCCTTTATGACGCAATCAGCCTCACAGCACTATAGCAGGCTGAGAGGGGGCGTGCATAAGGGAGGGGGCGAGCAGACATGATGACCACAGCACAACAAGTCCCAGCACACACAGGGAGACGGCCTCAAGTACGCAGGCATGTAAGTGTCTAAAATCATTATCGCACTTCTACTGCAGCCACTTTGCACACAACAACAGTGCTGCTAATGGTTTACTAGGCTGCAGGGGCACATATTAACAATGTATGAGGGTCATCAGAGGTGGTTGGTTCCTATGCAGATTACCGCAACCGGGCCGCAACCGCGCCGCTAGTGCGGCACAAGTGCGGCACAAGTGCGGCAGATGCGGTAGATGCGGTTATTTAACCGCATCTACCGCGAACGCGGGTAGCCCGCTTTTAGCAACAAATTCCAGAAATAAACAGACCGCCAGGGAGGTTAACAGCATCTCCAGTTTCTTCCAACCAAAGTGTCCTGCGTCATTGTGGTAAGCTTCTAGTATCATTTCTACATCTCTCTTTGGAACCACGATTTGCCAGATCAGTTCATGGGTTCTGGGATTAAGGTGACGTCTGCACAGCTTCCCTTGATAGATGAACAATTTTCCTTTCTCTTTCCACAGGTGCTTGGCATCTTGTGAAGCATCTGGACAGACAGGAGTGTTCTTTGGTTATTAGCTCTTTGACTATGCTAACATCCGGGTCACTGTCCTGGGTCTCTTTCCAGTTATGGTGATATAACGGGTTCACTGTTTTCTCTTGACGTCTTTAGCTTGCCTGATGACATGAGGATGTACTTGGACGGTGGAAAGCTGGTAACTCTATTTCTTCTAGTTCATCCATGTCTTCTCCGACAGCTGGTAAATTAGGCATTCTGGATAGGGCATCAGCGTTACCATTCTTACGACCTGCCCGGTATTTGACAGTGACGTCGTAGTTTGATAATCTGGCCATCCAACGCTGCTCCATGGCTCCCAGCTTTGCAGTCTCAAATGGGTTAGAAGGTTGTTGTCGGTGAAAGCCGTGAACTTGGAGGATGCCAGGTAGTGCTTGAACCGTTCTGTGATTGCCCAGACTAAGGCTAGGAACTACAATTTGAAAGAACTGTAATTCTCTGGATTCCTCTCTGTTGGACGGAGCTTTCTGCTGGCATAGGCTATTACTTTCTGTTTGCCTTGCTGTCTCTGTGCCAAGACAGCTCCCAAGCCTTCGTTGCTGGCATCGGTGTATAGCAGGAAGGGTAAACTGTAGTCAGGGTAGGTCAGGATCTCTTCTCCAGTTAGGGCATCTTTCAGCTGCGGAAAGACTGTTCTTGTTCTAGTCCCCACCGGAATGGAGGACCTCTTATCTTGCCCTTCTTGGATTGTCCTACCAGGAGATCTTGCATGGGCGCTGCCATCTTCGTGCAGCCCCTGATGAACCTTCTGTAGTACCCGACCAGTCCCAATAATTGACGTACCTCTCTGAAGGTGTTTGGCGCTGGCCAGTTCTTGATGACTGTAACCTTGTTCGTGTCCGGTGCTACGCCTTTGGCACTGACCACATGCCCAAGGTACTGGACTTTGGGTTTTAATAAGTGACATTTTGAAGGTTTCAACTTCATACCATACTTGGACAATGATTCAAACACTTCACTCAGGTGTTGCAGGTGGTCTTCATAGGTCTTGGAGTACAGTATGACATCGTCCAGGTATAGCAGTACAGTCTCGAAGTTTCTGTGGCCTAGGCAACACTCTATCAGCCTCTGGAATGTTCCTGGTGCGTTGCATAACCCAAACGGCATGCTGTTGAACTCGCATAACCCCATTGTTGTCGTGAAGGCTGTCTTCTCACGGTCTTCTTCTGCAACGGAGACCTGCCAGAACCCACTAGTAAGATCCAAGGTTGAGAAGGAATTGGCAGACTTTAATGCAACAAGTGACTCTTCTATACGGGTTAACGGGTATGCATCCTTGTGTGTTACTTTGTTAATTTGCCTATAATCTACACACATCCTCATACTACAGTCTTTCTTTTTAACCAGGACCAGTGGTGCTGCCCAGGGGCTACAACTATCTCTAATGACCCCTACATTCTTCATGTCCTGTAGCATTTCTTTTGCTTTCTGGTAGTGTGTTGGTGGTATAGGCCTGCATCTTTCTTTAATGGGTGGATGGTTTCCTGTGGGTATGTGATGTTGTACCCTTCTCCCTCCAAGACCCTATTTATGGGGGGTACTGGCTCAAAGTGACCAGTGGAGCTCCCCCTAGAGGCCTGGGGTGAAACAGGTGTTAAAGGTGTACTAAGGTGTTTGTGTGAGTGTTGCTTGCTGTTACTGCTCCATTCATGTACCAAGGGTTCTGTGGTGCCCAACAAGGTGCCAGGGTGCCACATTCCCTCTTAGTTAACTTCAGTTCTCCCGGACTGAGCAAAAAGGTTCTTTTTACATCTTACCACTAAACATTTTATAACATTTATAACAGGTATTTACAAAGTCTTAAAGAAAAATACAAAAATCACTGAAAAGGAAGGGAAAAATAGGAAAAACAGTCCATACGGCACTAGTCCATCTGCCGCAGGCTGGAAAAGGTAAGTTTTGGTCACACAAGTCCTGTGACAATTGTCCACAGTTTATGAAAAGGGAAAAAGGCGTAAAGTCCAGCAGCAAAGTCTCTGATGGCCTAAACACATATACGGGTATATATTGCAAACTTTATACATTCCCTAAGGGTGTCTCTGCTTGGGAGGCTGGGTCTAACCTTTTCACCGTACCAGGCACTTTCTTTCCCTAACTTAATATACTTGGGACAGGGCCCAGTTCCTCCACCCTTCTGTACACTACTTTTTACAGTTTCTGAAAACAGGTACTATTTATATTCACTAACAGGTAATATGGCTCCACTACATTTTAAACCCATTCTCCATATTTGCTTGGGGGTTGTCCTAATGTACTACGTGTGGATTTGCGTAGTGTGGGTGTTTCAAAAGCTGTTGGTGTAGTGTACAAACTGGTTCTTTCTCTACTTCTGCTTTGTGTAATACCATAGTAAGTGTGTATTCTATCTACTGGACTATCCTCTGTAGGTAGTTGTGTAGGAATTCTCTCTCTTACTGCAGGTTCACCGATTATAGGAATCTCAGGTTCCAAAACAACAGGCTGCATATCTTGCACTTGAACTTGTTCTTGTTGAACTTGTGGAATTGGTATTGGTTGATTTTCTACAGGCTGGTAGAAATGCATAACTAGTATGATAAATGCACCATTGCATTGTGGCCAGTCGGCTGGTAAATACCCAATGTCTGTATGGACTAGGTTTTCTTTAGGTTCTTCTACTGCAGTTACTGCAGGGTAACTGGTTGTTTGAGGTTTTAACTGTTCTGGACATTTCTTCAAATGGTCCCTTGACACAGTTGCGAAGGTAATTCCTTGATCTTTACTAATAACGCAAGTTTTGGAATTATCATATTGTGATGGCATAACGGTGTAGGGTTCGGATTCCCAATTGTCATCCAATTTGTTGCTTTTTCTTTTTCATTTTAGCACTAAGTCACCTGATGCAAGAGGTTCTGCTGAGGCGTGCTTGTTAAAGTCTTTTTCTTGATTGGTTCTACTGATGTTCAGGTTTCTTTCGACACTTTCTTGTACTTTGTGGTACTGTTCTTGGCGTTGACTGATCCAATCTTCATCAGCAGAATCTTATGTGGGTTCGATGGTTCCCATCTGTAATTCAATTGGTAATTTACCTGGTCTTGCCCGCATCAGGTAAGCAGGTGTGTAGTTGGTTGAACTGACAGGTATGTGGTTGTAGATATCCACAAGGTCTGGAAATTTTTCAGGCCATTGATTTCTCTCTTCAACTGGTAAGGTTTTGAGCATGTCAATGACAATGTGGTTCATTTTTTCACATAAACCGTTGGTTTGGGGATGATAAGGTGTGATGCGGATCTTTTTACACCCACATAGCCCTAGGAATTCTTGAAACAGAGCTGATTCGAAGGCTGGCCCTTGGTCAGTCAAGACTTGGTCTAGATAGCCATGGGGGCGACAGAAGTAACTCTGGAACGCTTTGGCTGCTACCTCCGCAGTTAAATCTTTAACTGGAACTACTACCAGGAACCTTGAATAGTGATCTACTATAGTGAGTGCGTAAGTGTAACCGGTGCGACTTGGGGTTAACTTTACGTGGTCCAGAGCAACTATTTCAAGGGGTTTCGTGGTAACAATTGGCTGCAACGGAGCTTTCTGAGTTAGATGGTCTTTTCTTCGAAGGTGACATGGTCCACAGTTTTTACACCACTTGTCAATTGAGCCTCGCATACCGACCCAGTAGAACCGGTCTTTCAGAAGTCTCTCCAGCTTCTTCCATCCAAAGTGTCCCGCATCATCATGGTAGGCTTCAAGGATCATTTGGACTTCAGTCTTGGGAACTACAATCTTCCAGATTAGTTCATGTGTTTTGGGATTCAGATATCTTCTGCATAGTTTACCTTGGTAGACAAACAACTTTTCTTTTTCTTTCCATAGGCATTTAGCATTTTGGGAGGCATCAGGATCCATGCTGGTGTGTTCTTGAGTTATCAGCTCTCTTACTAGGCTGACATCGGGATCGTTAGCTTGAACCTCCTTCCAGTCATGGTGAGGTAAAGGGTTCACAGTCCTCTCTACACGTCTCTGGTTCGCTTGATGACACATTGCTGTACTCGTACGGTGGAAAGCAGGTAGTTCTATCTCCACCAGGTCATCTATGTCTTCTCCCTCTCAACATTGCCGTTCTTGTGACCTGCCCGGTACTTTACAGTGAAGTCATAGTTTGAGAGTCTTGCTACCCATCGCTGTTCCAGGGCTCCCAGCTTCGCAGTCTCTAGATGTGTTAGAGGGTTGTTATCGGTGAAAGCTGTGAACGGGGCGGATGCCAGGTAATGCTTGAAACGCTCTGTGATTGCCCAGACCAGGGCCAGGAACTCCAGTTTGAACGAGCTCTAGTTCTCCGGGTTCCTTTCCTTGGGACGGAGCTTTCTGCTGGCGTAGGCTATCACCTTTTCCTTTGCCTGCTGGCGTTGAGCTAGGACTGCTCCTAAACCTTCATTGCTTGCATCAGTATACAATAAAAATGGGAGATTGTAATCAGGATAGGTCAGGATTTCTTCTCCAGTTAAAGCATCTTTTAACTTTTGGAAGGATTGTTCCTGTTCTGGTCCCCAGTGGAGCGGGGGTCCCCTGATCTTGCCATTTTTGGATTGACCTACTAAGAGATCTTGCATGGGTGCTGCTATCTTGGTATAGCCTTTGATGAATCGTCGGTAGTATTCGACCAGTCCTAGAAACTGACGTACCTCTTTGTGAGTAGTTGGTGCTGGCCAGTCCTTGATGACGGTTACTTTAACCGGATCCGGTGCTATGCCTTCTGCACTGACCACATGTCCGAGGTATTGGACCTTGGGTTTCAGCAGGTGGCACTCGGACGGTTTTAGTTTCATCCAGTACTTGGACAGTGACTCGAACACTTCACTCAGGTGCTGCAGGTGATCTTCATAGGTCTGAGAGTATACAATGACATCATCAAGGTATAACAGGACAATTTCAAAGTTCTTGTGGCCCAAACAACACTCCATCAGTCTCTGAAATGTTCCTGGGGCATTGCACAACCCGAATGGCATACTGTTGAACTCGCAGAGCCCCATAGGGGTCGTGAAGGCTGTTTTCTCACGATCCTCCTCTGCAACGGCAACCTGCCAGTACCCACTAGTAAGATCTAACGTGGAGAAGTAGTTGGCAGATTTGAGTGCAGCTAGTGACTCCTCTATGCGGGGCAACAGGTATGCATCCTTGTGTGTGACTTTATTGATTTGTCTGTAGTCTACGCACATCCTCATACTACCATCTTTCTTTTTAACCAGGACTAGTGGTGCTGCCCAGGGACTACAGCTATCCCTAATGACTCCTGCATTTTTCATGTCCTGAAGCATTTCTTTGGCTTTTTGGTAGTGTGTGGGTGGTATAGGCCTGTACATTTCTTTGATAGGTGCATGGTTGCCTGTGGGGATATGGTGTTGTACCCCTTTAATCCTCCCAAAGTCAAGTGGGTGTTTGCTGAACACTTGCTCATACTCCCGAACTACCCGGTAAACTCCATGTTTCTGATGAGAGGGTGTGTTGCCAGTTCCTACACTGAGCTCCTGACACCTTTTCTCTAACTGATCTTTGGATTGAGGGGTTCGTCAGTTATTGTTTGGAAGAGGATTTTACATCAATTACAGCATTATTTTCAACCTGGCACAATTTTGCGACAGTTGCATATCTTGGCAGTTTGACTTCGTCATCACCATAATTTACTATGCGTACGGGGACTCTCCCTTTTCTCACGTCGACCAACCATCTGGCTGTCAAGAGCGTAGGACTACTATCAGACATTACAGGTTCTACTACAGCTTGGTAGTCCTGCCCTCTGAGGCCTATGGCTGCTCGACACCAGATCATCATTTCACTTCTGGGTGGTACCACAATTGGAATGGGATCTGTGACCCGTACTCTGCCAATTTCACCATTTGACAATGTTACCTGTTGTTGATAAACCAGAGCTCGGATCTGCTTTTGGATAGCTCTCTTCTTTCTGGGTCTACCAGCTTCAAAACTCTGTTGTAGTAAGAACAATACTTCATCTATGCATTTAACCATAACCTTAGTACCCAATATTACATGGGGATCCCTGTCATTTGGTCTGTCCTGAACTATGATACCCTGGTTCTTCAGCTGCACCCTCCCCACCTATACTGTAGCTTCCCACTGTCCCTCTACTGGAGCTATTATACCATTAGTGGCTTCAATGTTCAGATCAGGGTGTGGGGGTTCTAGCTCAACATCTGGCCAGAACCGCTTGTAAAGGATATACGGGATGGTTGTCACCTGGGATCCAGTGTCTATCAAGGCGGAGGTAGCGATGCCATCGATGACGATTGGTAGGTATGGACGTTCTCCTACGTACTTGTATTCCCAGTTGGTCGGGCCTGGATAGTCTACTCCTGGGGGTGGCCCTTCTCGCCCAGGGGTTGCTTGTTTAAAGGACGAGATTGCTGTGTACGTCCTTCTTTGTCGCAGTCACTCTTTTGGCAGATGCGATGTCCATCAGGTGAGTAACGAGCTGGGGGTTTTCCTCACGGCGGCTATGTCTTCCTCTTCATTCACGGAACGTCGTCGGGGCTGTCAGAGAGCTGGATCTTGTCCGATGACCTTGCTTTTGTCTTGGGTCTTCTCCCAGCTTGGAGCTAGGCCATGTCTTTCATCAGCTGCTCTACATTAGCACACAGTTGTTCAAACCGGTCAGGAGTGATAGTCTGTGCGCTAGACTGAACCGCAGGGATTGGAGATGCTGCTGCCGGCACGGAAGGGGTGTCAGTATACTGCTGCTGCAATGTTGGATCAGGCACTGCAGAGAGCCGTTGTCCCCGCACTGTTAAGTCTCTAAAAGTGTCAAACTCTGCGCCAGGATTTTGCATGGACCACCAGCTTGCCTGCTTTCTATCATCAGGCAGTCTAAGTCCCACAATAAACTGTCCAGTTAACGCTTTGTTCTCATCTCTGACACTATCAGGATCGACTTGTCTTAACAATCTCAGTGCCTCTTGTAAGCGCAGTGAATAATCTAGGACACTTTCCTGTGCCCCTTGTTTACAGTGATAGAATGACAGTCTTAATTCTGCTTCGGTATGGTGCTAAAAAGCCCGGGTTAATTTAGCGAATATCTGCTCCACAGACTCCTGAGTTTCTATAGACCAGTTCCTGCTTTCAGCTGGACTGCGCCTGTTAACAGTCCCATAATATCTGAAGCTCTCTGCTTACCGGTCATGGCGTACGTATCCAGCGCTTGGCAGATCTTCCTTTGGAAAGTCTCCAAGGTACCGGGTGTACTGCTGTACTTGAGTAACTAGGCTGCGTTCGGAACGTATGGCAGAGATATCGGCATAATCGGAGTGGGTTGTTGCGGCACACCACCGGCGGGTTGCTGTCCGTCTAAGGGTACGTTTTGTTGTACCGGTTGGTTTGCTTGCGGGGGTACCGCGTTGTTGGGAGCCGGGTTACTCATCCTCGCTCCCCCTTAGTTAAGCGTGGCCAGTTCTTTCGGTTTCAAATGGAAGTAGTCGGCCTCGCGGTGAGGAGTGAGGCACCACGGGAGTTTCCGGTTCCTGCTGCGTTCAGGGGAAGTCGTCAGAGCATGGGGGCGGGGCCTATCTTTGCGCCCTTTGCACAGTAACGCCCCTTCTTTTCCCGCCTTTCGCGCAGCAATGGCGGTTTAAATATACAGTTCGATATTTACAGTCATTAAAATAGCACACAATACCCGTTAAGAAACGGGCCTGCTCGTATCCTGTTCGTGACGCCAAATTCTGACTCACCGTAGCCGGGTTCTGCACGTCGCAGGCGTTTGCTTCTCCTTGTCATGGAACCTCGCCTGCGGCTGTGGGGCCCGGTGGTCCAGATCAATAGGGGATGGCTGAACAGTTTAGGGGTTAAATCTTGTCGTGACGCCACCTGTGAGAGTTCCGGTGAGTTCACCGGTGCTGCTTGGGTCTCCGGGGATGGAATGCAGCAAGATGGGACGCTCCCCACAGGATGAGCGGGAGTCCCCGGGGCCTAGAGCTGCACAAGATGTTGTGAGGCAGCTTAGTCAGGCTGCTGTTAGATCCAGGAATTAAAGCGCAGACACACCAAAGTCTTTTAGGTACCTTTACTGGTGATAGCAGGTACACTCGGACCGGGTGAGGGTGAGGTTAACACTCTTGGAGGCTCACAGCAAGCAGTGTGTAGGCTTCCTTTCTCTGTCTTCTCTAGTGAGGTCGGGTGGATGTGGAATCCTGCCCGGACCGGGGTATACGTTCAGCGGAACGTGCTTCACCTGGTTTAGCTGCACTGAGGGCACTGTTACAGGGATGATTCAACGTCTATCCTATTCCCTGGGCTCTCGTTGGTGGGTGCGGCAGGTGAACAGGGGGCTAAACTCCCTGACTGAAGTGCTGGTTCTCTGTGGTGGCTAGATAGCTCTCACAGCTCGGTTCCAGTAACCGGATGATGATGGAGAGTTAGTGTAACTCTGTTGTCCCTGAGAGGTGCTTTCTCCTTCCCTATGACCCCAATTGCAAGGGTCTCTCACTGGGCAGGTGTGTGAGTTTGGGCCTAGTATGGCTCCAGAACCAGTGGTTGCACACGTCCTGCAGCTCTTCTAGCGTCTGCACAATCTGGTGTTTCTCCCTCCAAGACCCTATTTATAGGGGGAACTGGCTCAAAGTGACCAGTGGAGCTCCCCCTAGAGGTCTGGGGTGAAACAGGTGTTAAAGATGTACTAAGGTGTTTGTGTGAGTGTTGCTTGCTGTTACTGCTCCATTCATGTACCAAGGGTTCTGTGGTGCCCAACAAGGTGCCAGGGTGCCACAATCACACACCATACAATTAAATCATCAATGTCTTTACAGGGGCACTGGACTGCAGGTCCACTCTTGTATACTATTACACTACCACCAGCATAGTTCACTTGTGTTATCTTTGTCTAATATTTTAATTTGTTTAGTGATCTGAAACATTCAAGTGTGACACACATGCAAAAGAAGAACAAGAAAACAGGAAGGGGCAAACACTTATTCACACCACTGTATATCATGTTTTGGATACTTTTTGTACATTTCCAACAAGGTGGCATGACCTTGCCAAAAAGCAGTTTGTTTTACTAGAAAATGAGAATGAATTTCTGGCTCAAACTAAACCAACTATAGGTGATGTAAATTTACACTAGTTAGTCTGGCTTCACACCACGATTTTGTTGGGTCCGGGCTGTCCAGTGAGAATCGGACAGCCACGGACCCAATTTTGTACTAATGTATGCCTATGGTGCCGGATGGGTCCAGATGGCAGTGCATCCAATTTTTGTCCTGGACACAAAATCGCAGCTTGCAGGATTTTTGTGTCCGAGGCAAAAATCTGACAAAATTGGATCCTGCCGGATCCTCCCAGATCCGGTGCGATCCAGCACCCCCTACCATGGGATGAAATGGGCGCCGGATCATACCGGTTCTAATAGAAAATCAGATCCGACTGTCGGACGACGGGTGCTGAAGTTCAGCGGCAATCGGCACTGAACTTCAGCACCTGGAGAGCTCTCGGCTGAAATTTCAGAACCGCGGCTAGCTCCCCACTAGACGCGATTCTGAAATTTCAGCACTGGACAGCGGCATCAGCCAAACACTGCCTGTTCCGGAAGAAAACAGGACCAGAGAGCATATTAACCTTCCAGTTCTGTCCTGTCCGGAGCTGTCAGGCTGTGTCCAGTGCATGCAGCAAAACACCGGACACAGGCTGACAGCAGAAAAACGTGGTGTGAAGCTAGCCTTAGTCTTAAAATTAGATGCTTTCATGAAACAGCAGGAACCACTTTAATAAAGCTTAAAGCACCCCTCCAGCTGTGTTTTTCTTTTTCAGCACTGTAGTGGAGCTTTAAATATAAACCCACTGTGCACTGTCTTATACTTACCCACTGGCGTTTTCATGCATTTTAGGCACCTCTCTAGTTCCATGGCACCAACTTATGACTGTATTCTCTGACTAGACGAAAGTCAGAAGTTAGGTCACAAGCTCTCAATGCAACACATTGAGAGCCAGAATGATGCCAGAACAAGAATCCCATGAAGTTATATTAATTTGTTACCTTCAGCAAACACTGGAGCTGCCGGCAGGTCACAATTCACCGGAGCCTGCAGTAATGGCAGTGATGGAAGATGAAGCAGCGGTGTAACTAGGTTTCACGGTGCCCGGTGCAGAGATCTATTTCGGCGCCCCCCCCCAGAGTTGGTGAGGAGCGGGGGGGGCTTGCTGTCAGCTTCCAGCTCCGCCGCCCCTGCAGTCATAGGTGCGGAGCGTGGGAGGGTGCTGTCACTTTTCAGCTCCGCCGCCCCTGCAGCCATGGGTGTGGAGCGGGGGGGGGATGGTGCTGCCAGCTTTCAGTTCCGGCACCCCTGCAGCCTTGGCTGCGGAGCGGGGGGGGGTTATGTCAGTTTTCAGCCCCTGCAGCCGTGGGGGAGGGTGACCTCGGCGCCACCCTCTGAGTTGTGCTCGGGGGCAAAGGATTCGGCTGCACCCCCGTAGGTACGCCCCTGAGATGAAGCCACCATAGGGTGAGTATAAGGCTTCACTAATATCTGCAAATAAATAAGCTAAGTGCAATCTAATAAAAAATAGAATTGAGCCAATGTTATTCAATAATTCAGTGCTGATCTGCACTTTTTTCCTCAGCTGTTTTTGGCTTGAGAAAAATATCTCAGCATGCTGCATATGGTAATGTAAAACAGCTGAGACTCACCAATACAAATCTATGGGTTTAAGAATAAAAAAAGGACGGCATATGGACTATCTGTATGATGTTTATTTTTTTGGATACATTACCATTCTGTAGCATAGAACACTGTAAATGGTCTTGTAAATTATTGTACAATAATAGTTGCTGAGAAAAAAAAAGCTTTCCATATGGATGCTTGCCAGCCCTAACCTACCTCTTCAATCTATTGCTAACTTCTGGTACCTTCCCCTCTGTTTTTAAAATGTCACCATCATGCCCATACACAAAAAGCCAAACATTGACGTGGACGTCCTGGAGCTTCGCGTGGACCCGCTGCTAAGGTAAATAGCAGGCTGCTATGGCCCCGTGGCTCCAGAAATGATGCGTTCTGCATCATAACAGGATGGCTGCTTAGCAGAGCCGACGAAGCCTGGCTGGGGGAGCACGCATTTTGATTACAATAGCACATCCATAGGGGCATGCAAGAGACAGCAGGAGGCAGCAACAGGGACACAGAGAGGACACCCAGGTGGACTAGCAACGGTAGCCCCCCAGACCATTAACATATGCCCATGTAAGTTAGAAATACATTTCGTTTCACAGTCACAGGGCAGATTTAGCAGACAGAGGGATAGTTAAAGTAGTAATAGCAAGGTGCAGGGACAGGTAATGATAGCCTGGGGGCTTAATCTAGGCGACAGGATCCCTTTAAAGCACCACTCCAGTGGGGCAATAAAGAGATGCTGCAGTGCTGCTTTAAAACTGTTATTTCTTAATTACATTGTCTAAGAATTATACTATATCGATAAATATGCACCTATGTGTTGTAGATTGAGATATTCACAATACTTGAGCATTTATATAACAGAGAAACAGTATACCGTATTTTTCACTTTATAAGAGACACCGGATTAAAAAACGCACCCCATATTTGCTGAAGAAATAGATAAAAAAAATTATTTTGAATGTTAAATCCTGGCATATATCCCCCATATGTCCCCAAAATCCTAGATATGAGCCCCCTATCCTGGTATATAGCTCCTTTATACTGGTACATAGCCCCGTATCCTGGTACATAGCCTCCCCATGCTGGATATAGCCACTCATCCTGCATAAGCCACCCAATCCTTGATATGGAACCCTCATCCTGGTACATAGCCTCCTTGTCCTGGGGCATAGCCTCCCCATCCTGGACATGGTCACCTCCATCCTGGTTTATAGCCCCTTATCCTGGTACATAGCCCCCCATCCTGGATATGGCCCCCCATCCTGGTACATAGCCCCTTGTCCTGGTACATAGCCTCCACCAGCTGCATATAGCCCCTCATCCTGGATATGGTCCCCCTATCCTGGTACATAGCCCAGTTGTCCTGGTACATATCCCTCTTGTCCTGGATATGCCCTCCTATTCTGGATATTGTCCCCTTATCCTGGATATGGCCCTCTTGTCTTAGTACATAGCCCCCTTATCCCCCTTGTACTTGATATGCCCCCCCCCAATTCTGCATATGGCCCCCTTGTCTAGGTACATATCCACCTTAGCCCCCTTGACCTGGATATGACTCCCCGTCACGATATACCCCCCTGCTGCCGCACACACAAAAAATAAACAAAGTAACTCTCCATTTATAAGCTCCCTGCTCCCAGCTCAGCAGTGTCTTCCTGTGTCCGGGCATCGGTTCATGTGACCAGGGCGCACACTGTTGACATTATTGTGCTGTGCTGATCACATAATAAGATGCTGGTACACAGGAAGACATTGCTAAGCTGGGAGCAGGGAGCTACGGAGGGTAAGTTACATTGTTTATTTTTCTGTGTGTGGGCAGCAGCAGGGGGATATCTAGAATAAGGGTGTGAGTACAGGATCATATAATATGCACCACTGCCCCCGCCCACCTCTCAGCGCCAGCTTCAACGCTAAGGTGATGATCATGGGGATGCAGTTCATATTAAATTAATCTAATGAGTGGGGGCAGGTGACCACAGCTGCCTCTGCAGCCTGCACCAGCCTCCTCCAGCCCCCAGACACTGCTCCAGAGCCCCCCTCCCCTACAGCACAGCATGTATTTGAATTATAAAACGTTCCTCCCACTCTCCCCCAAAATTTAGGGGAACAAAAGTGCATTTTATAATCCAAAAATTATAGTAGTTGGGATCATATTAAAAAAGTAAAGAGGAGGATATGTCTTTACTGAACAAAAAATGTGAATAATCACTAGTGTTGCAACGATAAGCAGCAAATGGGTAATACTATAATAACCAAAGGAGGTTCTATTAAGCCATGTAAATAATAATAATCTTCCTACATTAGCTTATAAAAAAGCCCTCTCATTACCTTTTTTCCCATCTAAATCCCCTATAGAAGTATACTACAGGAGTATGGCGGTGATGTATTCACCTGCAAGAAGGGTAAACAAACCAACAGCAGTTTATTAACTTTATAGTAATCAAGGTGTAGTGCTTTAATGGTGGGTTTACACACACCAATTTATCTGTTCAATATCTGAACCAATCTCTGGTTGCAGTGAAATCATGGATACATAGCTCCATGTTGTACACAGCCACAAAATGGAGCAATGTATCCATGATTTCACTGCAACCAGAGATTGGTTCAGATATTGAACAGATAAATTGGTGTGTGTAAACCCACCATCAGATTGCACATTGCAAACATTTGAAGACCAATTCTTTTAAGACAACAATTCAAATGCATCAAATCAACAGTACCAATATTGTTAATAATGCATTCTCAAAAAAGGTAAGCGGCAAAAGGATACTGCAAAAAACGTATTCAGCTGGCACAATCTAGACCAATAACCTAGAATTCGTGTTTAACCCCAAAAGGAGACACAATTGTGCCAATCGGTTATTTCAGAATGAATTTTATAATTATGTTCAGCACTACCCATCCCAAAATCAATTTCAATATATTGACCCATTTTAAGCAGCTATCCAGTCTTGATAGATAATATCCCTAGGAACACTCGAATTACTTGTGGTAGATCCAAAGCAAATAAGGATATTAATGCCCTAAGTAAGATTAGACATATAAGAAAACCAGAAACACAAATATGGCGGTCACTTTTCATAGACATTACATGAAGTTATTACGGCAGTATGTTTGAGGAACTGTGAATGTAATAATTTGTAATAAGTGTATTCAATCATTTACAAGTATAACACAGGGGAAATCTTTTTTGTCAAGAACTTCCTCTGCTGTTCCTACTCATGTTATATATTAAATCCATTGCAATTGTGGTTCACAGTATATTAACCACACCACCAAATAACATCAAATATATTAGTTGGAGACATGCCTTGTAAATACAGAGCTGCTAATTCTCCACCTTTACTATTGCACTCATTTAGATTATACTGTACCTGATTCCAGAGAAGAAACGCTTTGAGGCCCTCAGAGTACAGGAAATATTTTGGATTTCAAATTATACTGTCACCTCATGGTTAAAATAAGGGCCTAGAAAATACATTTTTATACAGTGTATTATGTCTTGTATTGCCATTTACAATAATTATTCAAAAAAGAAGAAAGAGAAAAAAGGCGACCACAGGGTAGGATGAAATAATAATTACCGTATATACTCGCGTATAAGCCGAGTTTTTCAGCCCAAAAATTGGGCTGAAAAGTACCCCCCTCGGCTTATACGCGAGTCAGTGCGGGGGCTGCTGTATACAGCGGTATACAGCAGCCCCCGCATCCCCAGTAATGCAGGGCCCCCCCCCTCATGCTCCGGTCACCTGTAAAGCAAGTTATACTTATCAGTGCCCGCTGCCGTCCGCGCCCGCCGCTGCCGACATGCGATCCTCCATCTTCATTCATCTTCTTCCTGCTCTGTGCGCGTCGCAGGCAGTGACGTCATTACCGGCGACGCGCACAGGAAACAGGAAGAAGATGCATGAAGACGGAGGATCGGGATGTCGGCAGCGGCGGGCGCGGACGGCAGCGGGCACTGATAAGTATAACTTGCTTTACAGGAGACCGGAGCATGAGGGGGGGGCCCTGCATTACTGAGGCTGCCTGTATACTACCACTGGGACTGCTGTATATAGGGGCCCTGCATTACTGGGGCTGCAATACCACTGGGGCTGCTGTATATAGGGGCTGCAATACCACTGGGGCTGCAATACCACTGGGGCTGCTGTATATAGGGGCTGCAATACCACTGGGGCTGCAATACCACTGGGGCTGCTGTATATAGGGGCTGCTGTATACACCACTGGGGCTGCAATACCACTGGGGCTGCTGTATATAGGGGCTGCAATACCACTGGGGCTGCTGTATATAGGGGCTGCAATACCACTGGGGCTGCAATACCACTGGGGCTGCTGTATATTGGGGCTGCTGTATACACCTCTGGGGCTGCAATACCACTGGGGCTGCTGTATATAGGGGCTGCAATACCACTGGGGCTGCTGTATATAGGGGCTGCAATACCACTGGGGCTGCAATACCACTGGGGCTGCTGTATATTGGGGCTGCTGTATACACCTCTGGGGCTGCATATACCTCTGGGGCTGCATATACCTCTGCGGCTGCTGTATACTACCACTGGGCTGCTGCTGTATACTACCACTGGGGAGGCTGCTGTATACTACCACTGGGGAGGCTGCTGTATACCTCACTGCTGGGGGTTGTATACCTGTGCTGGAGTCCACCCTCGGCTTATACGCGAGTCAATAGATTTTCCCAGGTTTTGGGGGCAAAAGTAGGGGGGTCGGCTTATACACGGGTCGGCTTATACACGAGTATATACGGTATATCATATCTGACGAAGTTAGACATAACGAAATGAGCATCGGAGCGCGCGGCTGCTATCAGGCTTAGGGCCCTTTCACATCAGCGTTTATTTGAAATCGCGGCAGATGCAGTGAAAAAACCGCATCTGCCGCGATTGCCGCATAACCGCTGCACTTGGGGCGCGGTTGCGGTAATCCCCATAGAAAGTATAGGGGGACTTACGGCAGGTGCGGCAAGTGCGGTTTCGCACTTGCGGCAGGTGCGGCCGCGAAAAAAAACCGCGGCTGACTGTGGTTTTTTTCGCGACCACACTTGCCGCAAGTGCAAAACCGCACTTGCCGCACCTGCCGCAAGTCCCCCTATACTTTCTATGGGGATTACCGCAACCGCGCCGCAAGTGCAGCGGTTATGCGGCAATCGCGGCAGATGCGGTTTTTTCACCGCATCTGCCGCGATTTCAAATAAACGCTGATGTGAAAGGGCCCTAAGACAACTAAGGTAAATATCTTCCCCTGCTCTTGCTAGCTCGGGGATTCATCTCCCATTATGGTAGCTATGATTGAATGTCTGCTATTCACATGGTGTGATGGTGGGTTTACACACACCAATTTATCTGTTCAATATCTGAACCAATCTCTGGTTGCAGTGAAATCATGGATACATTGCTCCATGTTGTACACAGCCACAAAATGGAGCAATGTATCCATGATTTCACTGCAACCAGAGATTGGTTCAGATATTGAACAGATAAATTGGTGTGTGTAAACCCACCATTACAACTAGAGAACTTATCCCTGCACAATAGGCTAATTGTATGAATAATTGTTTGTGAACTCCCTTATAACTATATGTGAACTTCCTCATGCATGCCTATTTGGGGTGTTATCCTATAGACTAGAAATTTGGCTCCACATAACCATATAGTGTGCACATTGTGCATATATTTTGCACACACATTATCTCCATATACTGTGGAAATCGATTCACCTATTATATAATTTCCTACCTTGCATAGGGCATGTGGAGCCTCTCTGACCTATGGGTTGACACTATTGCAACTATGGTAAATAGATTTATAGATCTTTCTCATTTGCTATGAATTCATGTACTATATGACTGATCTACGTAATGCGGCCGTCACACGCTACGATATCTAGAAAGATATCGCTAGAACGCGCCCGATTTAACATCGCGTCAACGATGTCTGTGCGTGTGACGGCAAGATACGATGAGCGATGATTGATGAAATCGCAAAATCGTGATCTGAGCTCCGGAGCTCAGATCTGGCGATTAGCGATTTCACGATCTGCCTCATTGTGGTGTATAACACCACGATGAGCGATCTCCCAGCGGCAGAGCCTATGCTGGGAGATGGTAACTACGGTACACGTCGGGTTACTAAGCGATGCGCGGCGCCTAGTAACCCGATGTGTACCATAGTTATCAGCGAGATCGCGGCTCCACATCGCTGGTGAGTCTGTCTGTGTGACATCTCACCAGCGATGTGAGCGATATCGTAAGCGATCGCGCGTGCACGTGATCGCTTACAATATCGCTAGCGATGTCGCCATGTGTGACTGCCGCTTTAGGCTACATTCTTATGGTTGGGATAGTTTGCCTTGTGTGGATGCTGTTGGCACTTACACTTTTTGTTGATACTAATATTTCTGAGGTAATTTGACCTTTTTGTGCAATATAGATTTCCATTATTGCTATGAATTCATGTGCTATATGATTGATCTATGTAAGTTTACATTCATATGGTAGGGATAGTTGCCTTATGTGGATACTGTTGGCACTTGCACCTTATGTTGATATTAATACTCCTGATATCAGACCGCTTATGTGGTTGAATGTATATTTGTTCCCCTCTTTTTATACCAGAATTTGTACGTCTTTAATAAAGATATGATATAATTATTATTTCATCCTACCCTGTGGTCGCCTTTTTTCTCTTTCTTCTTTAAAGGGAACCAACCACCCCAAATGACCCCCCCGGACTGTTAATATGTGTCCCTACACCCAGCACACACATTTGGGGCAATCGTTTTTGCTAAAAAAACAGTTTAGTAGAAGCTAAGATATATGTTTATAAAGTGTAATCAATCGCGACGGCTGGGTGTTACCTAGCTTTGTCCACGTGCAGTGTTCGTGCCTGTGATCCTCCTCTCCCTCCTCCCCTCTCAATTTGTAAGAGCCCGGACGTGTCATGAAAGGGGTGGGGCTAAATCGCGGCGAACCCCGCCCCCTTTCATGACGCAAATTAGCCCCGCCCCTTTCATGACGCGGCCAGGCTCTTAGAAATTGAGAGGGGAGGAGGGAGAGGAGGATCACAGGCACGAACACTGCACGTGGACAAAGCTAGGTAACACCCATCCGTCTCAATTTATTAACCTTTATAAACATATATCTTAGCTTCTACTAAACTGTTTTTTTAGCAAAAACGATTGCCCCAAATGTGTGTGCTGGGTGTAGGGACACATATTAACAGTCCGGGGGGGTCATTTGGGGTGGTTGGTTCCCTTTAAATGCATTTTTGCGATGGGTATATACGTTAATCCTGATAAATCCCACTAAAATTCATTTTTCTGACTTGTGAAAAATGAAGTGGGAGTTTTTGCTTGTGACAAAATTTAAAATAATTATTCAAAACCTGAACATGAGTGTAAATGCTCTTTATTCTTATGCAGGCAGTGGGAGCTATACACATCCCATACTTCAGTGCTGTTGAGGTCCTGGGCCTTCTATTGCTGCTCTGAGGCCAGTGTATTATCTACAAAATAACAACTGCCTTCCACAAAGTGCCTGCATAATGCACTCCTGATGTGAGCACATGTTCATTTCTGATGCACTCTGTTCCCAGCATCCTTCTACCATGACAACTGGTCGAGTGTTTTTGGCCATTCAACAACTGATTTGAAACATGTTTTAGATGTCTTTTATCCTGTTTAGCATTATTTTTTTTACATTTATATACATATTTTTAAAGGCATGTAGCTTTAGCAGCATGTTTGCAGTATGAGGAACCCTAACTTAGGGTCATGACCACCATAGGTGGTGGGCTTGGCCAGGTGTGACTAGCTTAGGTGGTGGGCATGGCCCTGAGTCTCGTTTTGTGGCACAATGGAATAAACATTAATATTTAGGCCACATGATCAAGGAGTTCTTTATAATAGGAGAAGGGGTAGGATTGCCAGGCAGGGAGATGAGTGCATAATTGCATAATTAAAGCTTATTATGGGATGCATAAAAGAAGATCATTTCAACACATCATAGTGTCCTGAGCCACCCCCACTATAAAGACTTCATGTCCACCAAGTAAGCCACTTTGACCCTGTTACCTCTTGCCACTTTTCCATTTGTCAGTTTTCCCTTCCCTTCCTCCAAGAGCCATTACACTTTTTATTTTTTCATCAATATAGACATATGAGGGATTGATTTTTGCAGACGATTTGTACTTTCAGAGGAAATCTTTTATTTTATCATATAATGTAGAGGAAAAAAGGAACAAAATTCCAAGTGCAGTGAAATTGCTAAAAAAAAAAAGAGCAACGCCAGGCCGAGAGGAGAGCGGGGAGGCGCGCAGGGAGGCGCGCATTTGAATGTGTGATGAAGATCATGCCTATTCAGGCGTGATATTAGGAAGAGGGACAGCCTGGCTGGGTGACTATGAATACCATAGTCACTCATTAACATCACTAATGAGGTACTTTAATAACGTGTATCTTCAGTTTCAATATATGCATTTAGGAGCTAAAAGGAGGTAGGGTAAGTGTTACTATGCTCTAGGGACAGCTTTTAATAGCTTAGGAGGTGGTTTGGGGGTGACAGGATCCCTTTAAGAGACTTGGCAAACAAAGGGCTGCACAGATATGGATATGTTTATAACAAGCACTGTTTTGAGTTTTGGCAGAAAGAGAGAGTTTTGAGAAACAAACTGGTGCTGTTCTTTCTAGAGGAAATAAAACTGTAATAACTACTTCTGTATCAAAGAAGTTCTCAATTTGTAATCCCCAAAGTGACTGCGGTACTTGAGGCCTGCAGCCCGAGATGAGACCAGGCCAGACTCCGCGGTCTTCTACAGTACAGTGCACCCCTGCCAGCCGGAGGAACTCAGTGTCCCCCTCCCCGCTCAGCTGTTCCACTCACTCAGGAGACTCCAGGAACACATCAATGCAACGTGGACCTGAGGTGAGGTCCTTTTTCCCCTGGCCATCCACTAGCCTGATACACACGGCCTTCAAGTCCTATCACCACAGCTAGGCTACACAGTCTGGATTATCAGCGCAGACCGAGCAGTGCATCGCCTCTTGAACTATATGCCCCAGACACTCTCTCAATCAAGCTGATAAGACCGGTCACGAGCAAGTACACTTATAGCGGGATAAGAGACTTAACTTTGACACAGACCCTCCCCCATAGGGTTTATACACGCCCCTGCAGGAACTTAGGGTACTCAGAATCGGGCTGTTTGAAGGCTTCATCACAGGGATCATGGGGACCGAGACCTGGCTCCGTGACCCTGGCGGTGTCATTAAATGTTTGGTGTGGGTGGATCACTCTCCTAGGGATAGGGATCTGGCATGGAGGGTTCATTCTGGGCAGGGATAACTGGACCTGGATACTTGTTAATTTACATGTAATGCCATCTGCAGGCTGCGGCTATAGATGGCCGCCGCTGTATGACAGTTCTCCCAGGGGCTTATGATTGGGAGGCAACAATGTTCTTAAGCCCTCTACGGATAAGACTGACTCCTGGGGCAGCTTGAGGTACCTGAGAGAGTTGGTAGTTGTGTTTCTGGTGCTGTTTCACAGACACAGCTGGTTGTCCGCGAGACCTGACCGGAAGAAGCAGCTTATCGCTGTGAAACGGTGCCCATCGTCACCTGTACTCCACACTCCCTCCCCTTGCCATGCTCCTGTAACCTGGCTTTAATAAAAGTAAAGACGCATACTGGTGAGTGCCGCTCATTTTTCTACTGATTGAACTCTTCAATTATGATACTGTATCCACATCCAATCCCCCCTCACTCCTCATACTGTGTCCTCATACATCCCCCTGACTCATCAAAATATGTCTGCATATGTGGCACCCCTTTGGCGGGACGCCACAGGGAGGTACTGCACCACAAATAGGAAGTGTAGAGCCCTCATAGCCACAGTAGAGGGGGGAACTGCAGAGTCTGTTTCTAAAACTACAACAGTCCCAGCCATAGACACCTTAGCACCAGAGACTGTATATTCAGTAGGACCCAGGGGGGTGGAGCTCAGCTGAGT
Source organism: Allobates femoralis (assembly GCA_033576535.1). NCBI lineage: Eukaryota > Metazoa > Chordata > Amphibia > Anura > Aromobatidae > Allobates > Allobates femoralis. Next base: position 200,192,450 of record JARQOC010000004.1, on the reverse strand, counting down.
GGGAGACAAGACGTCAGTGACAGTTGACACCAGTAAGTGAGACGGTGTGAGGAGAGCAAAGAGGACGGACGCAGCTGAGACTGCAGCTCTATAAGAGGGTACCTCAACCTTAAGGGGGTACCCAGACAAAAAAGAAGGCACCCCAGTCTTGGTGACAGCCGTCTGGAGTGTCCAGGTCACCACCAGTGTACCGGAACCGAGGTGGTTTGCCAGGTTTATCCCGAACCACTGTGATTCTGATAAGGACTCACAGCACCCATTAAAGAAGTCCATCTTCTGTCCCATAGCCGGGTTCAAGACGCTGATAAGTGAAAAGAGACTTTAAGCAACAGACCCCGATGACCAGAGACTAGACTTGTGATTGGGGAAGTAAAGAGCCAAAAGAGCCCTTAAGAGCAGGACCGAGGAAAGTGTGGAAAGGTATCTCTGACAGACTCTGAGGTGAACCCCAAAGCTTGTGGCAACCACTACTCATGCAAAGTGGACTGTACCGTGTACCTTAAATATCCGCCTGGTACCAATAAAGAACTGTTTGAGCTGATCTGGACTCTGTCTCTATTTAGCATAATTCGCTTAGAAATGACAGCACCTCACAAATGGTGATATTATCTTCCAAAGACCTTTTTATTCTGTCCTTATGCGATGTTTTGAACAAGCATGTTTTTTATCAAGTTTGATAAAGAACATGCTTGTTTGAAACGTCGCATAAGGACGGAATAAAAAAGTATTTGGATGTGATTTATGCTGTATATTTTCAGGGACAGGGTTCCTGGATGGACGGGTGCGTCAATTGAGGATAATACCCTTGTATGTACCTGGGTGCTGCACACCATTGTATATCTGTCTCTATTTAATCCGTCATCTGGAAAAATCTCTACAGTACCTGAGAAATAAGGACGACTACTCCCCTCATCCACCCCGCTGCCCTAAGGTAAAGCACCGCCTGTGGGGAGCTGTACTACCCAAACCTGCATCACAATCACCTCAGCTGCAGCACTGGTAACTACATTACCAGGTACCACAGATGGCATAACGTATAATAATCCCCCATTCCAAATAGTTTTCCCCTCAGCCATTGAGTATCCAGAGCACAGAACCGGGACCCGACCAGCCATGATCCCCACGGAAGTAGCACTCTGTCCCGGTATCCGAGTACCCCCTACCCTGTTGACCGACTCATTTATGGCATCACAAACAGGATCCCGTGCCCGGTAAAGCCGGGTACTGTGTGCCTTAAATTGGACTTTATTAACTGTTTTGTGAACTGTAGATCGGGCCGCCATTACTGCACCACACATACATCCCCCTCACTCCTCATACTGTATCCACATCTGTCCCCCTACTGTGTCCACATCCATCCCCCTCACACCTCATAAGGTATCCGCATACATCCCTCTCTCTTGTCATACTATGACCACATACACCCCCCTCACTCTTCATAGTATGTCCACACACATTCCCCCTCACTCCTCCTACTCAACCTGTCCCACACACATCCCCTCTCCATTCTGTGTCCATACCCATCACCCCTTTGTTCCGTATTCTGTGTGCTTAAATCACCCCACCCCCCCCCGTTTGCTCCCCATGCTGTGTCCACATACTTTTCACCAACCTTCTGCGGCCTCTGTGGCACCAAAGAGTGATATCAGCAGTGTGATGAGCTGATCATTCTGCTGACATCGCCCTGACCCAGAAGAGGTGGAATCAAGGCTTCAATTGTACTTGTATCTGATAGACATGAGTACAATTGTATAAGAACCAGCATAGCACATTCTCTGAGCAACTGTCAGCTTGACAGCTGCTCACAAAATGAACGACTCACAGCTATGGGGGGACTGCAATATGCAACCGCCAGTGACACACCTCAGACACTGCATTATGAGGTCTGATGGCTCCCACCTGCGTGCTGCACCCAGGGCAGATACCCCGCCAGCTTCCCCTCAGATACACCTAACAAGATCCCCACAGCTGCATGTTTGATCGTGCTGTCAGACTTTAACAGCACAATCTAAGGGTACTTTCTAGGGATGGGCGAATCTACTCACTAGGACTCGTTACTCGGCGAGTAGTAAGGGACTCGCAGGACTCGGTACTCTGCGAGTTTCCCAGTGATTACTCGCACGAGTCCAATGCAAATCAATATCAATCCTAGTTTTGTCAGAAACGCTGACAAAACTAGGATTGCCATTGTTTGCATTAGACTCGGCTACTGTGCCAGTGATAGCAGGGAAACTCGCAGATAACTGCTGTTTCTTTGCGAGCCGAGTCCAGCTGTCTTCTCTGTGCAGCTCCAGGGTCCTAGAGCCCGCCTGCTCACAGACATTATGTAGCAGTGCTGAGATTGTTCTCAGTCTGCTCATTCCCTGTGTACAGACATGAATGTCTGTGCACAGAGATGATGTAGCAGTGCTGAGATTGTTCTCAGTCTGCTCATTCCCTGTGTACAGACATGAATGTCTGTGCACAGAGATGATGTAGCAGAGCTGAGATTGTTCTCAGTCTGCTCATTCCCTGTGTACAGACATGAATGTCTGTGCACAGAGATGATGTAGCAGTGCTGAGATTGTTCTCAGTCTGCTCATTCCCTGTGTACAGACATGAATGTCTGTGCACAGAGATGATGTAGCAGAGCTGAGATTGTTCTCAGTCTGCTTATTCCCTGTGCATAGACATCTATATTTATGCACAGGGGATGTAGCAGAGAGGACATCGCGTTTTGGACTGCGTCGGACGGAAGAGGATTTTTTTCATTAAAGATGGAGTCCCTAATGGCTTTTTTTTTTATTTCTAATAAAAAATTTTCCTTGTGTTGTGTTTTTTTTAAAACAATTTAATAGAAATTCATGGCGGTCATGTCTAATATTGGCGTGACCGCCATAAATTTCGGGCTTAGGGCCAGCTGATAATACAAAGCTGGCCCTAACCTCTTTATTACCCAGCGTGCCACCGCTACCAGGGCCGCTGGAAGAGCGGGGTTCAGCGCCAGAGGATGGCGCTTCAATGAACACGCCATCTTCTGGGGTGGCTGCGGGCTGCAATTTGCAGCGGGGGGTGCCCAGAAAGCTTGGGCATCCCTGCGCTGCGGATTCCAGCCCCCAGCTGCTTAGCTGTACCTGGCTAGACATAGAAATTGCGCGGAGCCCCACGCATTTTTTTTTTTAATTATTTCATGAATTTCAGAGTCAGAGTCTCAGAGTCAGAGTCTCAGAGTCAGAATCTCAGAATTTCATGAAATAATTAAAAAAAATGCGTGGGGCTCCGCGCAATTTCTATGTCTAGCCAGGTACAGCTAAGCAGCTGGGGGCTGGAATCCGCAGCGCAGGGATGCCCAAGCTTTCTGGGCACCCCCCGCTGCAAATTGCAGCCCGCAGCCGCCCCAGAAGATGGCGCGTTCATTGAAGCGCCATCCTCTGGCGCTGAACCCCGCTCTTCCAGCGGCCCTGGTAGCGATGGCACGCTGGGTAATAAAGAGGTTAGGGCCAGCTTTGTATTATCAGCTGGCCCTAAGCCCGAAATTTATGGCGGTCACGCCAATATTAGACATGACCGCCATGAATTTCTATTAAATTGTTTTTAAAAAAACACAACACAAGGAAAATTTTTTATTAGAAATAAAAAAAAAAGCCATTAGGGACTCCATCTTTAATTAAAAAAATCCTCTTCCGTCCGACGCAGTCCAAAACGCGATGTCCTCTCTGCTACATCACCTGTGCATAAATATAGATGTCTATGCACAGGGAATAAGCAGACTGAGAACAATCTCAGCTCTGCTACATCATCTCTGTGCACAGACATTCATGTCTGTACACAGGGAATGAGCAGACTGAGAACAATCTCAGCACTGCTACATCAGGCAGCAGGCAGGCTCTAGGACCCTGGAGCCAGCACACAAAGAAGACAGGACTCTTATCTGTGCGAGTTTCCCAGCCAGCGATTACAGTTGCAAAGTAAACTAGTCCAATGCAAATAAATGACAAAACTAGGATTGCTTCAGGCTGAAGCTTCCGAGACACATCTGCGATTTGTAAATCTCACACTACTCGCTATTACTCGCTTCCCCATTCATTAACATTGGACTCGCTAGACTCGCAACGAGTAGCGAGTCCTGTGCTCGGACTCGCTAGAGTCAAGCGATTCCGAGTAATTTAGGATTCGCCCATCACTAGTACTTTCACATCTGCTATTTTCAAATCCAGATTTTAACTCAAAACCGCTAGCAGCGTTTTTTTTTGCGGTGTCGCAAGTGCCAAATTCGGCAATACTGTACTTCCCTCACCCAACTTGCAAGCCCCATAGAAAATGAATGGGGCTTGCCGCATTGGTGCCGTAAGTCAGCCATTACATGGCAGATCCGGCAGATGCAGCAACATATGCCCAGAATTACACTTCACCACAGATGTGAAAGCACCCTTTTGGTACCTTTACACGCCACTACTGGATGGTGGCAACAACCGGGTACATGAGAGAAATGTATCTTGCACCGCCAATTCAACCCATGGTAGCGGCGTGTGAAGACGGTTGTAGCCACCCGCCAGTAGCGGCACCTGTTTCCGAGCACTGCCCTAAAACAGGTGGTTACCCAGCCGATGGTAGCGACCTGTATCGGCGTGTAAAGAAGCAACAGAAGGGTTGTTTCTACACCATGCTATGTACCTGGTATGTAGCTGGGGCGTGACACCGCGCCCCATCAGCGATCATTGGTGGAAGCTCCTGCATTACGAATGGTAGTCGCTGCATAGGGAGGCATATTTACGGAGCTGACCACTCACACTACACAATTGCTCGAGCGTCATGTATTAGTCAGCCTCCTGCGCTGGCTAACCAATCATGATGTTATTGCTTTGTCCTATCAGCGTATGGAATTCTCGTAATCCACAATTGTGGCACGCCTATGTGTTGTCCCTGCTGCACCAGGTCCGCCCATATTAGCTTGTTGTAGCGGTGTGTAAATGAGGTAAGGGGCTCTGCAGGAGGTAACTTGAGACACCCGGCGGTGTATCCAGAGATAGATGTAACCTACTGTAGCGCACCTTGTTGCGGCGTGTAAAGGTGGTGCGATTACCGTTTGCAACCGTTTGTGCGTGCTCGTGCACGTGAAGTACCCGGTTGTTGCCACCATCTAGTAGCGGCGTGTAAAGGTACCATTAGTCTGATTTTTTTTTAAAGGTGCAGAATTTGGTGCTACTTTAGACCAGTCCAGTCTGGTGTGCTATTCGGCTTCAGTGGTTTTAATGCTATTTTTGCAATCTTTGGTATCACAAGTCAGACAACCCGCTCAAAACAGGAAGAAAACCCATTTTTGACTCTGCACTAAATCCAATGCTTCACGCCAAAAATGGTAATTAATCCCAAAAGACAAAAAAGGAAAGTGACCTAAAAAAGAAAGCAAATGATGAATTGGGGTTAAAGTTTACCGATTTGGAAAACAGCAGTGTTTATTGCTCTTGTAGCTCCACTAACAAAACTCTAATTCAACTATTTAGACATCCACATAGGGGACTTCCTATAAAAAAATTATATTGGTACTCAAGATTTTATTAATTTAAATTTTATAATAAAATAGTTCTATTAAATAAGTAAATGAGGGGTCCTAATTGCACCCTTGTTTTGCCCCATCAATAATAATCTTCTGCAGCTCCCCTAATGGTGGGTTTACACACACCAATTTATCTGTTCAATATCTGAACCAATCTCTGGTTGCAGTGAAATCATGGCTACATTGCTCCATTTTGTACACAGCCACAAAATGGAGCAATGTATCCATGATTTCACTGCAACCAGAGATTGGTTCAGATATTGAACAGATAAATTGGTGTGTGTAAACCCACCATAAGGCTATATGCACAAGATGAGTAGTTGGTACAGACATTTTCTGCACCAAATCTGCATCTTCTAGCAGAACAATGCACAAAAAAACGTGCAGTTTTAAGCCTTGTGTTTATCATAATAAAATCAATGGGTGGAAGGAAGAATCATTACAGAGTGATCTATTTCATGTGTTTACTTCTGTTAATGATGATGATTATGGTTTATAGACAATGAAAACCCAAAGGTCGTTAATCCCTGAGTACCATTTCTGTGCACACACATGTTCAGTCTTTGGTTACTGCCATTAATTGTTTTAGCAAAAACTGGAAAAAGGGAGAGAAAAGCACAATAGGGTCTTATCATTGATAGAAAGTTAGACTAAATTTAATTTAATTAGTCACTCACCTGGGGGGGTTGTGTAGCACACAACCAGCGTCAAAGCAAAAGGTAGTAGCTGCGGCAAGGATCCACACCACAACGGTCAACATAGTCAAGAAAGCAAAATGGTAGACGGTGTTTACGGACCTGCGCTGCAAGGACCCAAGGATCAGATGGTGTTCATCATTATAATTTTTATTTCCGACGCGTTTCGGAGTTAGTCCCAACTCCTTCTACTATCCTCCACTACTATTCCCTGAGGAAGGAGTGACTAACTCCGAAACGCGTCGGAAATAAAAATTATAATGATGAACACCATCTGATCCTTTGGTCATTGCAGAGCAGGTCCATATACACCGTCCACGCTTTTGCTTTCCTGACTACGTTTAATAGTTTATGGCACAGTCCCACGATCAGTGTTTGGAGTGCTTTGGAGGTAGCGAATTGTTGTTACATCCACACGGCTGTGTTGTACAGTACATGCACTGTGCTTCTATACTGCGCAGCAAAAACTGACATGTGAGGCGACATCCCGAGCAGCAGCATATCAATTTATTGCTGCGGCGTCAAATGCAATCTCAGCAGGTGAATGCAGGGAAAAGCCGCTGTGCCCCAGACACTGACCATGGGCACGGGCGGCTGTGTTCACCAGCCACCCCTAGGGTTCAGAAACCATGAAGCGATTAAGAGATGTAGCATTTAATTTCTGCACAAGCTGCCTGCTAGTTAAAGTTTATTTTAAGGAAAAAAAACACCTGCAACTTCAGAGTCACCACAAAAAGGAACATAAAGCTGCCAACAAAGCAGCTTCAGGGAAAAGACTGCTGGCCTTGTCCCCTGAAGCAACTTCACCTAGAAAAACCTTAAGGGTATGTGCACATCTGACGTTTCTGCATCTTTGCAGACCGTCCTAAAACCGGTGGACACTGGCAGAAACTGAGTTTTCTGTGCTCAGCAGTGTCCCTCGTTTTTTGCTAGTTTTTTGCTCGTTTTCCGCCCGGGTTTACAGCGTTTTTCTCGGCGTTTTCTCAGCGTTTTTCTGGGCGTTTTTGAAAACTGGGTTTTTTGGCCAATTGATGATTTTTTCAAAGTTGCCTTCAAAAGGCCAAAAAAAAAAAAACCAAAAAAAAACCATCACTTCCTGTTCCACTATCCTAAACTAAAAAAAAAATTTGTGGCCAAGTTGGGTCAGGCATTTTGGTACATACAGGCATCACATTGCTAGCCAACATGCCGCAAACACGTCATTTGCGCCTGCGGAGGCCATACCAACAGGTGTTGCTTCTCGGCATACTCCACTGGCTCGTATGTGGCTAAGCCGGGCACGACGAACCGTGGAATGCACCTTCGGTATCATGACTAGTCAGTGTAGGGTCTTGCATTCAGCCATTCAGGTTTACCCCAACACAATTGATTCTGTAATAAAGGCATGGTGCGTCCTTCATAATTTTGCACGGCGATATGGAACAGAGAACATTGAAGGATTGCAGCTGCCTTTATTACAGACAGCTATCAATTGGGGTTTGGGACGTCCGCCAAAGTTTGCGTTGGCTGTACCAGACACCTTTGCCGACTATTTCATGACACCTGAAGGTGCCGTGTCCTGGCAGTACAGTGCTAGCCATGTGCCAACTCCTACCCTAAATTGAAGATGTGGAATTGGTTTTTGAGGTGAGCACCAGAAGAATGTCAATGGACGTGACTTTGAATCGGCAAACGGTTTTGGATGTTATCCCTATGTTAGCATGGATACGTTATTTACATTGACTTCCAAAACAAAATCAATCCCAATACTGTTCATTCAAGCGATTCATCACCTTGAAGGATGAATACCCTGTCGATTCTGGTGAAGATCCTGTTCTGTTGTTGTTAACCCTGCTGTACCCTTTACAGATGGTGAATTTGAACTTTTTATTTACCTAGTAAAATGGCCTTTTTCCGCTAAACACGTGATCACAAAGCCCTTGAAAAAACACTCCTTTCAAATGTTAACAAACTTTGTTTATTGTGTGCACAATATAAATCAAATTGTGAATTACAAAGTTGTTGAAAATCTCACAAAAATGTAAAACACATACATATAGGCCGAGAACATGCCTTACACCGGACAATACACATCGGTCTGTATTTTGTCCCCTCTGTAAAACCTGAGGTGTGGCAAAGAACTGAATGTTTTAAACAGTACAACTATGTGACCTAACAAATGGCCCAAACATAATTACACTTAATTCAAACGAGTTAAATGACGATTACTCTCATCTCCTCCAAACATGGATTGGCCAGACATTTCAAGACTAGCAGAGGTGTCGTCCAATTGGGCCCTAAAAGAAGTGTAGGTTTCGGCAGGAATCTGCTGGCGTGGCCACAAAGCCTGTGGATCTATAGTCATCAAGGACCTTTGTGAGCGACCTACATTGGAGGGGCCTGGATTGTTACCGCTACTACCATCCCTTGGAGGCTCAAAAACATTGGAGATGGCATTAATTATAGTGACAGCACTGGGAATTGTTTGCTTTGTCCGGTAATAGTCTATTAAAACATACATGACAGACAGAATGGCTGCCTCGCGATCTGGGCCAATTTCCCTTAGACACGAAGCAATATGTGACCCCGCTGTATCATAATGGTCTTCTAGCTCAGCTTTTTTCAATAGGCTGATGGCCTCCTGAGCCAACTGCGACTGTGGCTGTTTAGGTGGTTGTCTTTGTGCCTTACGTCTGTATGCTGGCTGGTTTGGGGGTTGTGGATGGGATGTTAGTGGCAGCCTCCCCAGTAGATGTAGCACCCGCAGCTCCTGAAACTGTACATGAGCTTGAACTCGCCCCCTCTGTTTCCATGGAAAGACTTGTTGATGAATTTGTGGTCGAGGCACTCAAATTCAAGACCGTTTGTTCTTCTGTTGGCGTCACTGACACTTCTGGGTTACTGCTCGGCCTACTTATATTGCCCTCCGTTCTGCAAAATATAAATGATGGGATTACTGTCTGCTTCAAAATTGAAAGTTAGATTTGTAATCATAAACTAGCTATCATGATCATACATTCATTGTGGAGGTCGGTGTAATTTTGAAGTGTTCGAGCTTTGGACTTAGATAAGCGTATTTATTACTGGGACTCCAAAATTGAACCGGTTAATTTCCATTCCTAAGAATAAATTGGCGTGGAAGATGTAGTGACCCTCTGTCACATTGGGAGTCACAGCCGACACAGCCACCCACGGGTAAGGGCTAAAAATACGCACGTTGTTCCCCAATCTCAAACTCCTCCTGCACTGTTCTGTCCTCCACCCTTGCTGCTCTTTGCTGCTGTGCTATCCTCTCCATATGCTATTTTCTTTTGTTAATTACCATATATACTCGTGTATAAGCCGACCCGTGTATAAGCCGACCCCCCTTCTTTTGCCCCCAAAACCTTGGAAAATCTATTAACTCGTGTATAAGCCAAGGGTGGACCCTAGCACAAGTATACAGCCCCCAGCAGTGTGGTATGCACCAGTCCCAGAGGTAGATACAGGCATCCCCGGTAATGCTGGGCCCCCCCAGCGTCTCTACGGTCACCTGTAAAGGAAGCTATACTTATCACAGTGCTCTGTCCGCGCCCGCTCGCACCCGCTGTCAGCAGCATACCGGATCCTCCATCTTGCGTCTTCTTTCTTCCTGTTTCCTGTGCTCGTCGCAGGGAATGACGTCATTTCCCGCGACGAGCACAGAAACAGGAAGAAAGAAGACGCAAGATGGAGGATCCGGTATGCTGCTGACAGCGGGTGCGAGCGGGCGCGGACAGAGCACTGTGATAAGTATAGCTTCCTTTACAGGTGACCGGGGATGCGTGGGCTGCTGTATACCGATGTATACATCAGTATACAGCACTGACTCGCGTCTAAGCCGAGGGGGGTACTTTTCAGCCCAATTTTTGGCCAGAAAAACTCGGCTTATACGCGAGTATATACGGTAAGCCAAATTTTTATAGGTAATTACTTACGGGCGCAGAGTGCGACTGGTGATGGTGAATTGCAGTTCATTATAAAAAGGGCATTTTTTCTTTGGGGGTGATGAGCCACTTTTTTCTGTCTTGGCCAGGAATTTAGTGAAGGCGTCACGCACCGATTTCCACCTTTTTTTTACATCGTCTTCTAAAAATGAAAGAACACACAGTGTTATTTCGTTAGCTCCAAAAGATTGCTTACCAAAAAGGAAGAAATCGTACTATACTGCAGCCTCCCCAGTGGTGTAAACAGCAGCCTCACCAGTTTCCGCAAACATCCGCCAAATATGGGGATCCTGCAATTCACATCTACACGAGTATCTAATTTTTATTTTTATGGCAGCCTTAACAATAACATACCTATGATATTTTTAAGGTCTCGATCAGCCTCCTCAAATTCTGGATACAATTGTTTACATATTGATGTCCAGGATTGGGCTTTTTTCTGACGATCACTATACGAGGCACACGCGGCATCCCAGATTTCAGGGTGTGCTTCGATCTACAAGACAACAAGAGTGATCAATTAGAATGATGGGCATCCCATCCCCCTTGCATGGCACATGTCCCTGTGGGCATCCCCATCCCCCCTTGCATGGCACATGTCCCCTGTGGGCATCCCCATCCCCCTTGCATGGCACATGTCCCCTGTGGGCATCCCCATCCCCCCTTGCATGGCACATGTCCCCTGTGGGCATCCCCATCCCCCCTTGCATGGCACATGTCCCCTGTGGGCATCCCCATCCCCCCTTGCACTTGGCACATGTCCCCTGTGGGCATCCCCATCCCCCCTTGCATGGCACATGTCCCCTGTGGGCAGCCCCATCCCCCCTTGCATGGCACATGTCCCCTGTGGGCAGCCCCATCCCCCCTTGCATGGCACATGTCCCCTGTGGGCAGCCCCATCCCCCCTTGCATGGCACATGTCCCCTGTGGGCATCCCCATCCCCCCTTGCATGGCACATGTCCCCTGTGGGCATCCCCATCCCCCCTTGCATGGCACATGTCCCCTGTGGGCATCCCCATCCCCCCTTGCATGGCACATGTCCCCTGTGGGCATCCCCATCCCCCCTTGCATGGCACATGTCCCCTGTGGGCATCCCCATCCCCCTTGCATGGCACATGTCCCCTGTGGGCATCCCCATCCCCCCTTGCATGGCACATGTCCCCTGTGGGCATCCCCATCCCCCCTTGCATGGCACATGTCCCCTGTGGGCAGCCCCATCCCCCCTTGCATGGCACATGTCCCCTGTGGGCAGCCCCATCCCCCCTTGCATGGCACAAGTCCCCCCAGGGCTGGCACAAGTCCCCCTAGGGCTGGCACATGCTTTGGCTGTTGTTGTGGACAATACTTACCAAAGTCAGCAGACGGGGGACATTGATCTGCATCCTCCTATACCACGCCATCGTCTTGCCTTGTTGTTTTTGGTCCTGTGCAGCTTCCTGGTTCCTGTTTCTGGTCGGCGTTTTCCGTCCAAAAAACGCCGGTTTTCGATTTCCCGACGTTTTCTCGGCGGCCTTGCACAGCTCCATTAGCACCAATGATTCCAAAAACGGCGGAAAACGCTGGAAAGACGCGCAAAAGAAGTCACAAGCTCTATTTTGTAAAACCGGTGGAAAAACGGCGACTTCACAAAAAACGACGACCAAAAAACCGTTCTAATGTACACAGCGTTTGCTAAACTCCATTGAAAAGCATGTAAAGCCAACGGTCGATAGGATTAGCATAAATTAACATAAAACGGAGCGGAAAACGCCGACGGAAAACGTCTAAAAGAAGCCAACAAAACGACTGATGTGCACATACCCTAAGAGATCTAGGAAAACTATTTTTTTCTCCCACAAATCACCAGAACAGAGGTCCAGAGAAAACTGTGAAAGCTGGATTTATTTTTAATTTACCGTAGTTGCTTAACCTATTACAACAATTTGAGAAATCTTTCTATTTTTTTTTATATTGTAATTATTGAATTATTGTTTCATACTCGCTACACCCTTCATGTGCATCCTTCAAACTATTAAATATCTATATAAAACATTTTCATTATGCACAATAAATTATAAATACAGTAGATAAAAAGGGTAATTGGCAGCTACGAGTGATAATTGTCCTGTTTGGGTTTAATAAATTAATACTTCTAATGTTTATACTACAGGTTTTCCATAAAACAGTTTATATCTTAGATATTCCTCCAAACATTGAATAGCATTATCATCAACTTTTGGATCAAATTTATTAGCGAAAAAATGGTGCTGCTGGATCAGCCAATGCAAGTCACCTGTTCCATATACACACACATCTCTCCTATGCATTCCAGTGCATTTAGGATAAGGGGCTCCATCCTTCACGTCTCCTTCTAGGCTCCCCCACTTCACCAGTCTGGCCATTGCATTTAAGTCTGATGTATCATATTTAATGTGATTGGGTACAGATCCTGGCATCTCAGGAATCCTTTGAAGTGTCGCCCAAAGAAATTCATCTGGACTGTAGGTATCCTTTGCCCATTCGATAAGTTCTTTTGCTATTGAGTTTTCAAACAAAGAGTTCACAAAGTCTCTAGTGAGCAATACATAGGCATTACCACTAAAAATTGGAATATTTAAGGGTGGTGCATTTTTTTTAATATTTGTCTGCACTGGATAATCCTTTATTTCATAATGATATTCCCATCTCCTCTTCTTATGTGGAGGTGGTTGTTCTGACTCCATGTTATTCTTGCCATTTAAATGTTTTAATTTTTTGACAATTTCAGCATTTGTTTTTAAAGGGAAATCTGCTCCACAGGTATTTATTAGGTACTTCCAGTCAACATTGCTGTTCAACAAGTCCTCCATGCAGTTGAGATCAGCTTGGACACGAGACCATGATGCATAAATTACAGACTCCCTCTTAGATGACACAAATACATTGTGAAAACATGAAGCTATGGCTTTCACTGCCTCAAAGAACATTGTTGAAGATTTCATGTCTACGTGTATACAATAAACATTCTGAGGCATGTAAATGGATCGTAGTAACCTTTCAAACATCTCAATGTCATGATGGATCACCATGGAATATGCAATCGGATAATCTTTTTCCTCCTTACTGAGAGTAAACGTGACATATTTTTTCAGTTTTGTAAAGTTTGCACAGTCTTTGGTTACTTCTTTGTAGTCTGTTTCATTGGCAAAAACTCTTCTATTTGCAACAATTAAATTGTCAATCAGAGTCTTTCTTACCTCATGCTGGTCACCATTGATAATTTTGGAGCAGTTCTTTCTATCAGAGGGTGGAAGCTTTAATTCCTGGTAGTAAATATATCTGCAATATTCACTCCTTAAATCACTCTTTTGATTGCTAAAGCCCTGGTTACAGTCCAGTGAAATGTATACCACCATCATCATTGTAATACATATTGCAGTACTGGCAGAAATGAAAATGTGGTTTGAATTCAGTCTCCATAGTTTTTTCTGGACGTTTTGCAGCATTTTCTTTTATGTTGAAAGAGACAAAATGTTAATAATCACTTCCTTAACCTGCAGTCAAAGCAGTTAGTTTGCTCAGGCTTGTTAAATTTGTATAGCAAAGATAACGTCATTGACAAAGTAGCCAATCATTACACGGATAGAGGGTTACCTAATGTACGGGACTGGCAGATCTTGTTTTTTAAGTTTCCATTCACATTCTAACAGTATTCTTCATGGTTTTTCCTTAATAAATAAGCTATTGTAAATGTCATACAGTGCTATGGTGCAAACAGTGCATTGTGGAATGAAAGTTGTAACTGAATTCTTTTAGAAATGGCCTACTCTAAAATGCTTTTCAACATCAAATGAAAATGTATAAATCTATATTTTATTACAAGAAAGCTTTTTAAAGGGTATGTTTTAACATAGTGTTTGAAGAGTGCACCACTCTTTCAGCCTTGTAGTTTCTTGTTTGCGGAGGGAACAATGCAGTCTTGAGGATTAGAGTTCAAAGCCAGAGAATGGTTGTGACACTGGTCCGAACTGTGAGCTCTCCGAGGATGCAAGCCGAGGCAGTTTTGCCTTTGCTGCCTCTGAGGAGCACAAGGTCACTGAAACTGGCTAGATCTAGCTTTCTCACCAGCTTCAGGGCAGTGATTGCAAACACAATATATTTATACATATATATATTCAGTAGTCCACTTTCATGTTTTGGGATTGAGGAGAAGCCCCAAGTCAAAGTAATTCTCATTCATTCATCAACCTGAGAAACACAGTTCACTCTGGCCAGCTCTTGGTCAAGATGGGAGAAGCCCTGGGTGGTGGGGGTGCAGAATCAATACATTGCACTGCATACACCCCTGTTACAGATAATGATAGAGGGAGGGATGTCTGCACATGCCCCCTTTTTAATGATTATAAAGGGTTTTGACTTGGACACACTCTCCCTCTTGGAACTGGGATCAGCATGGAGTAGGACCACGCCTTAAAGGGATCCTGTCACCCCCAAAACACCTTTAAACCTATTAAAACCTGTCCCTAGAGCATATTAACACTTTCTCTACACTCCTTTTAGCTCCTAAATGCACAGAGTCAAAGTGAATATAAAAGTGAATGCAGTGCGCATTTTGAAGCTGACAGAGCGGCGCGGCTGTATACGTCACACGGCGCCGGAAATGACGCGGACCGCGTCATACAGCCCCACGCTGAAGCCCGGCCGACACAAGCCACAGCGGGGAGGCGCGCAGGGAGGCTGCAATTTGAATCTCTCATGAAGATCATGCCTATGGAGGCGTCATAGTATGAAGAGGGGCAGCCTGAATGAGTGACTATGAATAGCATAGTCACTCATTATCATCAGTAATGAGGTACTTATAAAACGTTTATATTCACTTTGACTCTGTGCATTTAGGAGCTAAGAGGAGTGTAGGGAAAGTGTTAATATGCTCTAGGGACAGGTTTTAATAGGTTTAAAGGTGTTTTGGGGGTGACAGGATCCCTTTAAGTATCATCTCCCATATCTCATCTGTATCTTCCCTGTAATCTTCCCCACTCTCTCTCATAGTCCAGTCTTACATCTGCATCTCCTGAAACTTCCAGAACACATCTAACATCATCCTGTGTTCTGCAACATCCAGCATAAGTATCAATCTGTCCCTTGAATGTATTAACACTCTACTTCCTCCCTGCTGTTCTCTTGCAATTAACTCTATACTATCCTTGTTAACCCTTGCTTTCCATCATAATGTAGTGTGGATGTATGTTTAGGTAACAGGGGTGGATTGTAATTACAGTCATATGAAAAAGTTTGGGCACCCCTCTTAATCTTACTCATTTTTTTTGGTTTAAAATTGGGTTTTTGCAACAGCTATTTCAGTGTGATATATGTAATAACTGATGGACACAGTAATATTTCAGGATTGAAATGAGGTTTATTGCACTAACCAAAAATGTGAAATATGCATTATTTAAAAATTTGACAGATGCAAAAGTATGGGCACCCTTCTGATTTTCATGATTTGAATACTCCTAACTAATTTTTACTGACTTACTGAAGCTGTAAATTGGTTTGGTAACCTCATTGAGCTTTGTACTTCATAGCCCGGTGTATCCAATCATGAGAAAAGCTATTTCAGGTGTCCACTTGCAAGTTGTTCTCCTATTTGCATCTTCTCTGAGGAGTGGCATCATGGGCTCCTCAAAACAGGTCTCAAATGATCTTAAAAAAAGATTGTTCAACATAGTTGTTCAGGGAAAGGATACAAAAAGTTGTCTCAGAGATTTAACCTGTCAGTTTCCACTGTGAGGAACATAGTAAGGAAATAGAAGACCACAGGGACAGTTCTTGTAAAGGCCAGAAGTGGCAGGCCAACAAAAATATCAGAAAGGCAGAGAAGAAGAATGGTGAGAACAGTCAAGAACAATCCACAGACCACCTCCAAAGACCTGCAGCATCATCTTGCTGCAGATGGTGTCACTGTGCATCGGTCAACAATACAGCGCACACTGCACAAGGAGAAGCTGTATGGGAGAGTGATGCGAAAGAAGCCATTTCTGCATGCACGCCACAAACAGAGTCGCCTGAGTCATGCAAAACACATTTGGACAAGCCAGGTTCATTTTGGAAGAAGGTCCCGTGGACTGATGAAACAAAGATTGAGTTGTTTGGTCACACAACAAGGCGTTATGCATGGCGCCACAAAAACACAGCATTCCAAGAAAAACACTTGCTACCCACTGTCAAATTTGGGGGAGGGTCCATCATGCTTTGGGGCTGAGTGGCCAATGACGGCACCGGGAATCTTGTTACAGTTGAGGGTTGCATGGATTCCACTCAGTATCAGCAGATTGTTGAGAATAATGTTCAAGAATCAGTGTCAAAGTTGAAGTTACGCCGGGGATGGATCTTTCAGCAAGATAATGATCCAAAACACCGCTCCAAATCTACTCAGGCATTCATGCAGAGGAACAATTACAATGTTCTGGAATGGCCATCCCAGTCCCCAGACTTGAATATTATTGAACATCTGTGGGATGTTTTGAAGCGGGCTGTCCATGCTCGGCGACCATCAAGCTTAACTGAACTGGAATTGTATTGTAAAGAGGAATGGTCAAAAATACCTTCATCCAGGATCCAGGAACTTATTAACAGCTACAGGAAGCGACTTGAGGCTGTTATTTTTGCAAAAGGTGGATCTACTAAATATTAATGTCACTTTTCTGTTGAGGTGCCCATACTTTTGCACCGGTCAAATTTTGAAATAATGCATATTTCACATTTTCGGTTAGTACAATAAACCTCATTTCAGTCCTAAAATATTACTGTGTCCATCAATTATTACATACCGTATATACTCGTGTATAAGCCGACCAGTATATAAGCCGACCCCTACTTTTGCCCCCAAAATCTGGCAAAAACCTATTGACTCGTGTATAAGCCTAGGGTGGACCCCAGCACAGGTATACAGCCCCCAGCAATGTGGTATACAGCAGCCTCCCCAGTGGTATATACAGGCCCCAGCAGTGTTACAGCAGCAGCCCTAGTGGTATACACAGCAGCAGCCCCAGTAGTAGTATACAGCAGCCCCAGAGGTATATACAGCAGCCCCAGTGGTAGTATACAGCAGCCCCAGAGGTATATACAGCAGCCCCAGTGGTAGTATATAGCAGCCCCAGAAGGTGTATACAGCAGCCCCAGAGGTAGTATACAGCAGCCCCAGAGGTATATACAGCAGCCCCAGTGGTAGTATACAGCAGCCCCAGTGGTAGTATACAGCAGCCCCAGAGGTATATACAGCAGCCCCAGTGGTAGTATACAGAAGCCCAGAGGTATATACAGCAGCCCCAGTGGTAGTATACAGCAGCCCCAGTGGTAGTATACAGCAGCCCCAGAGGTATATACAGCAGCCCCAGTGGTAGTATACAGCAGCCCAGGAGGTATATACAGCAGCCCCAGAGGTAGTATACAGCAGCCCCAGAGGTGTATACAGCAGCCCAGTGGTAGTATACAGCAGCCCCAGGAGGTATATACAGCAGCCCCAGAGGTAGTATACAGCAGCCCCAGAGGTATATACAGCAGCCCAGAGGTATACAGGCCCCCCATCAGTATCCAGGGCCCCCCCATGCTCCGCAAACCTGTAAAGTAAGATGATTATACTTATCACTGTCCCGCTGCCGCTGTCCCACCGCTGTCATCACGCTCCTCCGTCTTCATCCAGCGTCTTCCGGCTTCCTGTGGTCGGCGCAGGCAATGACGTCATTGCCTGCGCCGACAGGAAGCCGGAAGAAGACGGATGAAGCCGGAGGAGCGCGATGACAGCGGCGGGACAGCGGCAGCGGGACAGTGATAAGTATAATCATCTTACTTTACAGGTTTGCGGAGCATGGGGGGGGCCCTGGATACTGATGGGGGGGGCCTGTATACCTCTGGGGGGGCGCCCGTGTAGTGACTCGCGTATAAGCCGAGGGGGGAACTTTTCAGCCCAATTTTTGGGCTGAAAAACTCGGCTTATACGCGAGTATATATGGTATATCACACTGAAATAGCTCTTGCAAAAACCCAATTTTAAACAAAAAAAATGAGTAAGATTAAGAGAGGTGCCCAAACTTTTTCATATGACTGTATTAGCAATTGTGGGTGATTTTCATAACTATATTAGTTATTGTATTATTGCATATGGTATTGTGTTATTTGTTGTTGTTAGAACATATTTATATTATTGTAGACATTTTGGGTGTGTTTAATAAATATTTCTTTATTAGAAGAAGGCTTGCCTCATTAAGTCGCCAATATATATTTTTATAGTTGATCAGCTAAGAAATAGAAAGCATTAGGGAAATATAGGAACTGGATATCGGTTATTATAGTCATATGTATTGTTTTGATGATTTTAGATTACACTGGAGCCAGCTAGTTGATTGGGTGCTGTCAAAACCGCTCCCCCTCGTCCCTTTTGTGAGTAGCAGCTATAAATCTAGGAGGGAATTCCGCGCATACTATTCTCTCAAAAAGTGTTGAATTAAATACAATTAGGTGGTAGATCTAGCGCTTACTCTTATAACACCTGGAATTTGTGATGTATGTGTCTATGAAACGACTACTAAGTCACTTCCCACTCTTAAAACATTGATTTATTTCATTCTCATTGATTCAAAAACACTTAAAATCCATTTATAAAGTTCATAAAATGTATTGTCTAAAATTTCTTCAGATGATAGGTCAATTGACTGCTGAGATCTTCTATTTTTCTATTTCCTTTTTTTCTTTTTAATATCACTGTGTAGTAGTTATTTGTTCTGGCCACTTTACACGCGGCAACAGGAAGATAGAAAACGGCAGGTGTCGGAGACAATTGTACCTTTTACCTTCAAAACACCTTGCAGATACCTGAATTACACGCAGCCACTTCAAGGTGTTTTGAAGGTAAAAGGTACAATTGTCTCCGACACCTGCCGTTTTCTATCTTCCTGTTGCCGCGTGTAAAGTGGCCATTCAAGATTTGTAGTAGTAGATCTTATGTGTTTTTTCAGTTGGACCTCTATAGGGACTTTTTGGTTAATCTTCTGTGTTTATGGTAGATGATAGTATCTTTTCTGGACTTGTGAATTAGATCTAATCCAGCATCATGATGGCTAGCACAGCAGAGTCCTGCATATACTGAGGAGCTGATCATGTGACCCCTCAGAACTGACAATAACAACCTACATTCAGATTTAATCTTACAACAGCCATCATGACGTAAACTATTAAATTATATATGATCTAGGACTCATAGACACCACCTTGTGAATCTCTTCTCCAGGTACATGAATGATTTTAATACAATGAGCGACTGGGTTTGACAACTTAAATATTACTTATTGTGCTTTACCAATATAGTGTGATCATATTCCTCAGCACTTCACAGACAGTATTACTTTTCAAGTGCGAGGAAACTGCAGTGCCCCAAAAGAAACCCATGCAAACACAGTGAGAACATACAAACTTAGCATTGATGTATTTCTTGGTGGTTTTCAGACTCTGGATCTCAGCACTGTTAAGCAAACATTGCAACTAGACCACTGTATGGATAAATAAATGAAATCCATCTGACTTTTTGCCAGTGTTCTTTCTTGCTTGAAGCACAGATACAGGCACTGTCTTGGCCCGGACATTCATATATAAATAAAGGAGATTATCCAGCTTCAAAGCAATGATCCTGATTAAGGTTGTGTTAAGCTCCTGAAATGGGTAGCTATGTCCGAAGCTATCATGTGGAAACCTGCTATGTCATGCATTTAATAAATTCAAAAGAAATCACCACTTTGATGAAGCTGGATAATATCCTTTATTTTTATACTGTATGGACAAGCGTGGAACAGGATAGTCAAAAGTGCTGGTGTCTGATACCAGGAAAGCACATTGTGGACTAAAGAGGATAGAGGAAGGCATAGTTAGATCATGGTCCAGGGACTGACCAGGAGGATAGCGAATCAGGACAATGGGACAAGGCAAATGGATGATCCAAGGTCTTGCAGCAATAGATCAAAACACAGAGTACTGGTGAGGCCAACTTGCACCACTGAGCAAGATGCTACGAATGGCAGTCATCTGGGACTAACTATCTGGCTAAGTAGCTGGTCAATCACAGAGAACAGGGAACACTTGAAAAAGCCATGCACCTCCTAGTCTCAGATTGGATGTGAATTGTCAATCAACACACCGACAGCTCAGGACACCTTAGCACCAGATTAGATGGCTTTGCTGTCACTCACCAAACTGACAGCTCAGCACACTCTGGTTTCATAGTGCAGCAAACTGTCACTTGTTGCATGCAAGACACTCTGAGAGAGGAATGGTAGCAGTACCCACTCTTCTGGGGGTGGCACCAGACACCCAGGTTTCCCAGGAAATCTATGATGGAAGACCTCGACCAAATGATTGACCTTCAAGATCTATGTTCGGGTCCGTATCTCTTCCAATGACCAAGAAAATTCTAGACCTTCTGAGAATCCAGAATCCTCTGCACCTGGTACTCTACTCCTATATCAACAGAAATAGGAAGAGGAGTTGACAAGGGAGACAACACAGAAGAGACAAATTCTTTTAACATGGATCTGTGGAAAACATTAGGGATACAAAGACACTGAGGAATTTTCAATCTCAGGCAACTAGATTGACTACCTCCAGAGTCTCGCATGGGCCAATAAATATAGGAATCGGCTTTGCCGATGGAACCTTCAGCTTAATATTTTTGGAAGATAACAAACCTTATCTCCTACTTTTGAGTTGGGGCCTGCTGATCTCTTCCTATTGGCCTTCTATTTTTTACAAAGGTAAGCCATCCCAATTTTCTGTAGAACCTCCTTTTCAGACATTTCCATATATCTGTATGGCCACAGCAACTCCATGACACCCAATACTTATTGTAGAAAATTCACTAAAAAGACGATGAAAACCTTAAAGGGATCCTGTCACCTCTAAAAAGCCACCAAAGCTACCAAAACATGTCCCTGCAGCATCCTATCACTAATCTCACACTCCTTTAGTCTCCTAAAAGCATCCTGTGAAAGTGCATAAAAACGATTTAATACACCCTCATCTACTATATAATTGTCTAAGGCATCAGTCGGTCACAGAAATCGTGCGCCAGACAGAGGCCGATCATTGGTGCCTGCTGGAGGCGGCCCCCAATGGGCGCAGACTATGCAAATAGATGCGCAAATTTAAAGTTCGAATTTCGCTCCAATTTACAGCCCGGTGACAGCGGCACGCCTGGATACACAGGTTCGGCCGACGGTGGCCGCAGCACGCACGAGCCAGCCGGGAAATGACTGGCATCAGCCGGTCATCTCCCGGCTGCTCGCAGCGGTGGTGCCCTCGCGGCATTCAAACCGCGTGCATTCAAACCGTGGCGACCAATCAAAGAAGTAGCGTGGCTTGGAGCGCAGTTTGAATTCTGCGTCTCTGATCGGTCACCACGGCCGTCCATCAGAGGAGCGGGATTCAAACCGCGCGCCAAGCTGCAGTACTCTTCTGATTTGTCGCTGTGGCCGCGGCGAACAACCAGAGAAGTGGCGTGGCTTGGCGCGCAGTCTGAATTCCGCGTCTCTGATTGGTCGACCACGGTCGACCAATCAGAGGAGTACAACGGCTTGGCGCGCAGTTTGAATGCAAACCCCATCCTTGCAGCCTCCTCCATCCCTTCAGCCTCCTCCGTTCTCACAGCCTCCTCCATCCCCTCAGCTTCCCATCCTCACAGCTCCTCCACCCCTCAGCCTCCTCCATCCTCACAGCCTCCTCCATCCTCACAGCCTACTCTATCCCCTCAGCCTCCCCATCCTCACAGCCTCCTCCGTCCCCTCAGCCTCCTCCATCCTCACAACCTCCTTCATGCTCATTGCGTCCTCAATCCCCTCAGCCTCCCCATTCTCACAGCCTCCCATCTTCACAGCCCCCCATCCTCACAGCCTCCTCCATCCTCACAGCCTCCTCCATCCTCACAGCCTCCTCCATCCTCACAGCCTCCCCATCCTCACAGACTCCTCCATCTTCTCAGCCTCCTCCATCCTCACAGCCTCCTCCATGGTGAGTTGGGATGGCTGCGGCACAGTATGGTGAGTGAGGGGGATGGCTGAGGCACAGTATGGTGAATGGGGATGGCTGCGGCACAGTATGGTGAGTGGGGATGGCTGCAGCACAGTATGGTGAGTGAGTGGGGATGGCTGCGGCACAGTATGGTGAGTGAGTGGGGACGACTGCAGTACAGTATAGTGAGAAAGGGGGGATGGCTGCAGCACAGTATGGTGAGTGAGTGGGATGGCTGCAGTGCATTATGGTGAGTGGAGATGGCTGTGGCACAGTATGGTGAGTGAGGGGGATAGCTGGGGTACAGTATATGAGAGAGAGGGGGATGGCTGTGCTTCGGTATGTGAAATGAGGGAGGAAGAGTGTGGACACAATACATGGACTGAGGGGGATGGCTACCAACACAATATGTGGAGTGAGATCAAGTTTGATGAGGGAGAGCAGTATAAACCATGGGCCGTATAGGGCGACACAGTGTAGAGGACAGTGTGACCAGGGAGCCCGTTAAGGAAAGGAGAGGGCAGTGCGATCAGAGAGTCCAGTATGGGAAGGAGAGAGCAGTGTGATGAGGGGGTAGTGTGGACGACATGTGCCAGAAGAGGGACAGTGTGTAAATCATATTTTGTGCAGTGAACAGTGAGAAGGAGCAATTATTTCTAACGGGACTCAGTGTAGGGCAGATATTTTTACTCATGAGAATTTTGATCATTTTGCTATTTTTAAAGATATCATGTCGGTCATCCTTTACTAATCCGCATCACGGACCTGGGAGCTTCATACAGGTGGGGCCACCCGTTCCACCTGATAGTGCGAAGGGATGATGACCTTTTTTACCTGAAGACGCCGGATGAACTGCCGGCCCTCTTTAGGTTTCTTGACACCTCTCCCACCGCCATCCCGAACTGGCTGAATTGGGGGCTCACCCACCCCCCTGCCCGGAAAGAGAGGGGGAGGAGGCAAGATCGTCGTTCCCCCCAACATCAGCAACGTAAAAAAACAACAGCGAAGAGGAGCTGGGAGTTAAGGGCTCACAGCGATGTATGCCACCTCCATGAACAGGGGTGCACGTATTACTTGGATTTTTTCTTTTATTCCCAGCTGACCTCTGTACTAGGTCGCTTATCTTTTAGCTAGGTGGAGCGGGTGCCTCCACCAAGTTAAACGTTGACAGTTATAACCTGGGTTGACATTTTTGGCTTTTTTTTGTTTCAGATATCTATGGTGAATTGCTACTTTCGGGCTGCGATTCCTCTCCTCCGTTCCCCCTTAGTGCCATCTCACCCTGACTTTTGCAACTCAACCTTGTGTCAGGGGGGGGTTTGATCTGGGGGGAGACATTGGAGATGACGAGAGCCGGCTGTGGTTCTCAATTGACCCACATGTATTTTACATGTGGTTTGTTTCCACTATTGTCTTAACTAATGATGTGCTTCAGGGATACACGCCCCAAGGTTTTCCAAATTCCCTAGAAAGACGTGTTCTTTTTTGTCTCCTAGTTGACATCTGAGGAGACTGCTTACTACGGTTACTTTAACTTTTCTATTGTGTTACTTGTTCTTATATTGACTTTAATCTCTTTTTTATTCTCTTCTCTCTCACATTACCTCTTATTTTCGTCTTTCTTTACTCCTTCTCTCCTACTCTCTTTTCCTGGTAGCCTGAGAACTTTTGCTTTCTTCTTCAGCTTCTTCTTCCCTACATCCAAACTTTCCTACCCTCTCTTGTATTCTCCCACACACCACAGATCCATCTTAACCTTCCTCCTTCCTTGGTCCTACCTTACCCCCTTACCCTCCTCTGGCTCGCCACGTTCTGGTACATCAGTTTACCTCATGAAAATGACCGAATCTAACATAGCTGAGGTTTTTTGTGGCTCATTAAATGTACGTGGCCTTCACAGTGCCGGTAAGAGATCGATCCTGACTCACCTCCTCAGTAGGGCAAACATTCAAATTGCCTTCCTTCAGGAGATACATCTATGTGCGACCAAATCGTATAAACTATCTAGCCATTGGTTCCCCGATGTATATAACAGCTTCTCGCCAGATACGAAGTTATGGGGAACCAGCATATGTATTTCCAGGTCCATACCGTGGGTGTTTATAGATTCCAGTTGTGATGATCTGGGCAGACTATTGATGGTTAAGGGTCATGTTGCTTCTCAAATCTTTACCTTTGTCACAGTATACCTACCCAACAGTGGCCAGATCTCTGCTCTCGATGGGTTTCTAGGGAGAATTGGTGAATTCTCAGCGGGAACCCTGGTGATAGGTGGTGACCTTAATGTCGCGTTGGATCCGGATATAGATACGTCTTCTGGCTCGTCTCCCTTCTCCGCAGCCGCCTCACGCAGACTCCGACGGCTTTTGCATGATCACCAGCTTGTTGACACTTGTAGGTTCTTTCACCCATCAGATAGGGATTTCACTTACTTTTCACAGGTGCATGGCACATACTCCAGATTAGATTATTTCTTTATGGGACACAGGGATCTTCATCTTATCCAAGAGGCTGAAATAGACCCCATTGTTTTCTCAGACCACGCTCTTTGCGTTGTCTCAATCCTACTGCCGTCTAACATCACACGGCAGTGGCAGTGGAGGCTGAACACCTCTCTTTTGGATGATCCTGTGACCCTCGGGGAAATAGGACAGACTCTGACAGACGTTTTTTAGAATTAACAAGACATCTGACTCCTCTCCAGGCTCTATCTGGGAAGCTCACAAATGTGTGATCACCAGCGCCGCTACAGTCCTCCGGTGGTCGGTGGTATTGCGGCTGTGATGGTGTAGTCCTCCGCAGGCAGGACTGGGACCTCCGGGGCAGCGATTCTGTTGAAGAAATCAGTTTTGTAGAAAGAAATCTGTAACAGAGTCAAAAGTCACTTCACCGGGTACTTTACTGGAACTTAGCAGAGTCATTACAGTCCTCAGTGCAGTATGATGTTATTATGGCAAGTGGCTTTGGTTGGCTGAAAGCGGATCTCTGGTAGATAGACAGAACCCCCTTTTATGTGCCTTTCTTGTTGCTTTTCTTCCTTGCTTCCCAGTAGCTGTGTAAAGCCTGACCCCATGAAGAATAGATTTGACCTCCTGCTGTCTCTCTTTCCTTCCCTTGCTCCCGTCGGGTAAACCTTCTGTTGAACACTGCGGCCCTTTGGGCACTGCGACTCTTTGCACAGCAGTTAGCCAGCCGTGTCTGGTCCCCTCTAATGGTCGCTTGGGAATCAGGGCCATATCTGGAGATACCTGCGTGCATCAGATTTTCTGTGGACCTTGAAGGTTACCACAGGTGCGGGCTCCAGTACCCGGTAAGCTGCCGAGGTTGGACTCCCTCCGAGCCTCCTCTTCCCCCAGGAAGCTTTCCTTTCTCCTGGGTCCTCAGCCGAGGAACCCTCCTTCCTCCCTCAGGCCCACTGCCTGGCTCCAGAGTCCTGGACTACTGACCTCTCTAGTTCCCCCTAGAAGTCACTATAAACCCTCCTAGGTTCCCTTCCACTGTATGTCTAGTGTGGGGTGTGTGGGTTTAGGGTCCCGCCTACCATCCATAAATCCGCTTTGCAGCTGGGGTGACTACACCTCTTTTACGGGTGCAGTACCCCTTTGTGGCACCTACATAGTGGGGCGCCACAGAGACAAGGGCATCTATAAAGTACCCAGATGTAAATGATTACCGTATTTATGATACTGACCAGTACTGTAGTTCCTGTATGATCTGATGGTGACTGGTAACAACAACTCCCAGTGTCTCCTTACCATTGTTAAGGAAATAGTAGGGGTTGTAGGTTCATGCAGCACAAACGTGTATGGGTCTGACCTGACATTACAATTGTTTTACCATTTACTGATGTTGGTTCTGATGATGAATTTCTGTAGGATTGTGATGCTGTGTTTCTATAGTGATGGGGGTTATATGGATGTAAACGTGTACTGATGGGGGTTCTAGTTATGTATTTTTGCATCTCTGGTGGTTCTAATGATTGATGAAATTTGTTACTGATGAGGGCTTTGGTGATGTATTTCTTCACCTCTGGTGGGTCTGGTGTTGTATTTCTGCACTAATGAGGGTTTTGACATTGTGTTTCTGTACTGATAGTGGCTATATGGATGCATTTTTGTACCTCTGGTGTGTCTGCTGGTGTATTTATGTACTGATGAGGGTTGTGATGCTGTGTTTCTGTACTGATGAAGCTTATATGGATGTATTTCTGTACCTCTGGTGGGTCTGGTGATGCAGTTTTGTTCTGTTATTGATTCTGATCCTGTACACATGTAACAATCTATAACCTGTAAGATTATGTGATACATGGCTACTGTGAGGTAGCGACGTTGGTTGGCACAACAGAAGGCAGGGACCCAGACACAGTTCACACAGCACACTGTTTAATGGCATGATACAGGTTAGCCAAAGACCTCCGTGATACACTTTATACAGTCCAATCATAACTGATAAAGACACACCGTCCCTTCAAATGGGTTCTCCCTTGGCTAGGCTGTGTTATATCAACACACGACCTTTGCTGCTCTCTTTCCCAGCCGCTCAGCAGCCTCATGAGACTTCACTCAGGAAGAAGCCTCCACAGAAGAACCACACCCTGTATTCTAGCCTAGCTTTTAACCCCGTGCCTACCTTTGGGGAATCCTCCAAAAACCCGGAGTGGAGTGCTTCCTTCACGTGGAGGGAGCACAACCTGGGAGACACATACCGGCCGTCACAAATCACCCCGGTTACTGTCTCATACTACGTTCATAAAGTGTTGTGCCCTCTGACAAGGGTTCTATGTTTTTATTTGTTAGAAGCATTAAAGGGGTTGTCCCATATTTGTGATAAGTCTGCAGTCACTCCATGTGTCCCTCTATGTGACTGCAGACTTCTGAATTCTCACAGAGCACACACTGCTCATTGTCAGGATTCTCTGCTGCTGGAGGTGAGAGGTCATGAAACTGTAAGCATGCGATTTACATACATGCAGTCATATACTGAGTAGACATGCGAGGTCTCGATCAATGAAAATGAACTCAACGAAGAATGAAGAATTGCATTCTTGTGCTCACACGACAGTCCAATCTTCCATTAACAGAAGAGAATCCTGACAGTGTGCAGACCACGTGCTGTGAGAATCCCGAGGCCCTCAGTCACCTAGAGGGACTACAGACTCAACTTACACCTGGATGAACCCTTTAATGCAAACACTAAGCACTAAAGCCCAATCCTAACAGCATGTAATACACTTTGTTTTTCATTGAACATTGAGAGAATTAGGTATTGCAGCTCAACGGCACATAACTGTAAGTGTGCAAATCGTATATGAATGACCGGTAACATGACGACTACTTAGACCACTTGGGGAGGGGCACCAAACTGAAGCCTTGCCTCGGGTGCCAGAGAACCTATATACACCTCTAGAGAAGGGGTCACAAACCTGACACAGAATTGCACACAACATCATCCCAAATCCAGGTTAGGAGATTCGGTCGGACCCTATTGAGAGGGAGGTCTCCAACTCCTAGTCAGGAATATGGGTTAGCAGTTAGAAAAAGTTGGAGGAGTGAATTGAGAGCGGACGCAGGCCACCCATGTGCCTCGAATCTGGCCTGACCCAAGTTTGGCAGAGAAACAGGTTTACTGAGGGGACCGGCCCCGATCTTGGAAGAGTGCTGCATGCCTCAAACAGGAAAACCGAGGGCATAGTTTCTGCATGAGCGTGGCTACCATCCGTGGATAATCACCGGGATGGTGGCTAGAACTAGGCCAGGGATGTGCCGACGCAGTCGCCTCACAATGCCCGCAGCCACAGCCTGAACCCTGTCCACGAAGGTGCGGAAGGGGAGAGTATTCAGTGCAGGAGAGAGCAACCGTAAAGGCTATGAATGTGCCTTAGCAAGTGACCCTAATCATCTGGAAACAACCTGGCTGCACTTTGGAGGAGCACAGCATCCACTGGTGAACTTGATTGATCATCAAGTAAAGCTAATGAACTGTACGAACTGTGTTTGCCTCAGTCTTCCTCATCCTGTGGCCTCCCTCACCAATCAGCATCCTAATAAACTGTCTACACCATCCCTGGTGCCCAGCTTGACCTGTGGGAGCCTTACCATCCCAGCTGCACAGCAATCTGCCTCAGCGGTTATACCTGCCAGCGTCAGTCATCCCTGGCCCTAACCACAGGTGGCATCACAAACTTTCCCCTATAATATCCCCTTTTACACTGCACGCCCAGGCCAACGAGCCGGTCACTGCCACCGTGACCTTCCCAAGCACCGAGACAGCCCGTTACAGAGTACCCCACAGTCCTAGGGTCCGCTGCAAATGTATTTGCATTTTACAGAGACAAATAACATTTGATCTCTATGAAACATTAGAGTTTCGGTTCATACAGACTTGTTTGCCGCTCCTAATCAACTCATTACCCTGCTTAAAGACAGCTGTCTTAAACTGTCACCTGTATAAAAGACTTCTGTCCACACAATCAATTAATCAATCGGACTCTAACTTCTACAACATGATAAGACTAAGACTTTCTAAGGATGTCCGGAAAAGTTCCTACAACTGCAGAAGGCTGGACTAGGCTACAAACATAAGTAGACACTGGTGAGAAAAACAACTCTTGGTGCAATAGTAAGAAAATGGAAGAAATACAAAAGAGTGTCATCACATCGATCTGCGTCCCATGCAAAGTTTCACACTTGGGGGATAATGAGGAAGGTGAGAGATTAACCTAAAACTATATGGGGCGAACTTGTTAATAACCTCAAGGCAGCAGGACCACTGTCACCAAGAACCATTGATAACACATTACGCCGAAATAAATTTAAAATCCGAATGCCCACAAAGTACCAATGCTCAAGTAAGACACATGTGTAGCCCGTCCTGAAGTTTTCCAATTAACACCTGTGAATTCTGACAGTGGATTGGGTGAAGGGCTGTTATCAGATGAGACAAGAAGTGAGCATTAACTCAACTCACAGTGTTTGGAGGAAGAGAAATGCTGCCTATCACCCAAAGAATAGAAAAAGAGAAAACAAGGTAAGCGCTCCCTGGGAAAAACCTGATGGATATTTTGCAGGAGCACTAGGGTGGGGGTATATAGATGGACTCTCACCTAATCTGGTTGTGCTGTTTCTGCACAACCAGAGTGTACGCTCTCCAGCTCCGCTCTGTTTCACCGTCCAGATCCGCTCCCGCGTCTCCTCCATCACGTGGTGCGAGCGGTCGTGTGACCGTGGCGTCACGGCAGGTCCTTCTCTTCCTTCTGGCTCCTGTAATCAAATTACCGATCGGCTCCGCAGCTCCAATACAACCCACAGCAAGTGGGAATCAATTCAGTGTAATATGTGTTGTCCTTATAGGAGCGCTGGAGCATAAATGGGGTCCGGTTCTCTTAGATTAAAAGGCTTTATTTGACAACCACAAATAAAATCTTTTAAGAAAGCCTTTTAATCTTAGAGAACCGGACCCCATTTGTGCTCCAGTGCTCCTATAAGGACAACACATATTACACTGTATTGCCCAAAGAACACTATTCCCAGTCAAGCAGAAACATTATGCTTTGTAAGTGTTTCTCTGCTAAGAGCACAGGACTACCTCACCGCATCAATGGGACAATGATTTCAGCCAGCGCGTCAGAGTACCACAGGAGGCGGGAATTTCAAAAAGAGCTGACAGGTTCCCTTTAAAGGGAACCTGTCACTCCCTTTGGCCGTTCTAATCCCTACACACCACTATATACATGATGTATTTGGGATTCCTGTGACCATTCTATATGCTCAGCGGTTGCCCTGTGTACCTCAAAAATGAACTTTTAATATCTCCTGAGCGGTATTTAAATTAGCTGAAAATAGTCCTGGAGGATCTGCTCAATCTGGTCCTTGTCGCCCCATTGGTTGAAATGCCCGCCTCGCTCCTGTGAAAAGGCCACCGCTCCTGTGTATATCACGTTGCTCTCATGCCTGCGCAGTGGCGCATGTCTGGGTGCTCAATGCAAGCGCACCTGTGACCGAGTCTCGCAAGCACAAAACCACAGCACAAACACCACAAAACTACATCACCAGACCCACCAGAGTTACAGAAATACATCCATATAACCTCCATTAGGGCAGAAACACTATGTCATAACTCTCAGTACAGAAATACATCACCAGAACCCTCATCAGTGCAGAAATCACAGCATAAAAACCCTCCTAAGAACAGAAATACATCCATATAACCCCTATAAATACAGAAGCACTATGTCAAACCCACATCAATACATCACCAGACCCATCAGAGGTACAGAAATACATAAATAGAACCCTCATCATTAATACAATTCATCATCACAACCACCTTCAGTACTTGGTAAAACAATTGTAATGTCAGGTCACACATTTGTACTGCATGAACCTACAACTCCTACTACATCCTTAACAATGGTATGGGTTCTGGGAGTTGTTGTTACCAGCCATCAATACAGGAACCACAGTACTCATGAGAATTAGTAATTACTACAAAAAATTATTTACATTCAGGTATCTTATAGATGACGTTGTCTCCGATCGGGGTCGTCTATTTCTTTCCTTTATCTTCTCCAGGCACCTTGATTAGGGATGGGTGAATCTACTCGCTAGGACTCGTTACTCGGCGAGTAGTAAGGGACTCGCAGGACTCGGTACTCTGCGAGTTTCCCAGTGATTACTCGCACGAGTCCAATGCAAATCAATATCAATCCTAGTTTTGTCAGAAACGCTGACAAAACTAGGATTGCCATTGTTTGCATTAGACTCGTGCGAGTAATCACTGGCTACTGTGCCAGTGATAGCAGGGAAACTCGCAATGTAACTGCTGTTTCTTTGCGAGCCGAGTCCAGCTGTCTTCTCTGTGCAGCTCCAGGGTCCTAGAGCCCGCCTGCTGCCTGATGTAGCAGTGCTGAGATTGTTCTCAGTCTGCTCATTCCCTGTGTACAGACATGAATGTCTGTGCACAGAGATGATGTAGCAGTGCTGAGATTGTTCTCAGTCTGCTCATTCCCTGTGTACAGACATGAATGTCTGTGCACAGAGATGATGTAGCAGAGCTGAGATTGTTTTCAGTCTGCTCATTCCCTGTGTACAGACATGAATGTCTGTGCACAGAGATGATGTAGCAGAGCTGAGACTGTTCTCAGTCTGCTTATTCCCTGTGCATAGACATCTATATTTATGCACAGGAGATGTAGCAGAGAGGACATCGCGTTTTGGACTGCGTCGGACGGAAGAGGATTTTTTTAATTAAAGATGGAGTCCCTAATGGCTTTTTTTTTTATTTCTAATAAAAAATTTTCCTTGTGTTGTGTTTTTTTTAAAACAATTTAATAGAAATTCATGGCGGTCATGTCTAATATTGGCGTGACCGCCATAAATTTCGGGCTTAGGGCCAGCTGATAATACAAAGCTGGCCCTAACCTCTTTATTACCCAGCGTGCCATCACTACCAGGGCCGCTGGAAGAGCGGGGTTCAGCGCCAGAGGATGGCGCTTCAATGAACGCGCCATCTTCTGGGGCGGCTGCGGGCTGCAATTTGCAGCGGGGGGTGCCCAGAAAGCTTGGGCATCCCTGCGCTGCGGATTCCAGCCCCCAGCTGCTTAGCTGTACCTGGCTAGACATAGAAATTGCACGGAGCCCCACGCATTTTTTTTTTATTATTTCATGAATTTCAGAGTCAAAGTCTCAGAGTCAGAGTCTCAGAGTCAGAATCTCAGAATTTCATGAAATAATTAAAAAAAAATGCGTGGGGCTCCGCGCAATTTCTATGTCTAGCCAGGTACAGCTAAGCAGCTGGGGGCTGGAATCCGCAGCGCAGGGATGCCCAAGCTTTCTGGGCACCCCCCGCTGCAAATTGCAGCCCACAGCCGCCCCAGAAGATGGCGCGTTCATTGAAGCGCCATCCTCTGGCACTGAACCCCGCTCTTCCAGCGGCCCTGGTAGTGATGGCACGCTGGGTAATAAAGAGGTTAGGGCCAGCTTTGTATTATCAGCTGGCCCTAAGCCCGAAATTTATGGCGGTCACGCCAATATTAGACATGACCGCCATGAATTTCTATTAAATTGTTTTAAAAAAAACACAACACAAGGAAAATTTTTTATTAGAAATAAAAAAAAAAGCCATTAGGGACTCCATCTTTAATTAAAAAAATCCTCTTCCGTCCGACGCTGTCCAAAACGCGATGTCCTCTCTGCTACATCCCCTGTGCATAAATATAGATGTCTATGCACAGGGAATAAGCAGACTGAGAACAATCTCAGCTCTGCTACATCATCTCTGTGCACAGACATTCATGTCTGTACACAGGGAATGAGCAGACTGAGAACAATCTCAGCACTGCTACATCAGGCAGCAGGCGGGCTCTAGGACCCTGGAGCTGGCAGCCAGCAGAGAGGAGAAAGCAGGACTCTTATCTGTGCGAGTTTCCCAGCCAGAGATTACAGTTGCAAAGTAAACGAGTCCAATGCAAATAAATGACAAAACTAGGATTGCTTCAGGCTGAAGCTTCCGAGACACATCTGCGATTTGTAAATCTCACACTACTCGCTATTACTCGCTTCCCCATTCATTAACATTGGACTCGCTAGACTCGCAACGAGTAGCGAGTCCTGTGCTCGGACTCGCTAGAGTCAAGCGATTCCGAGTAATTTAGGATTCGCCCATCACTAACCTTGATGACTTTCACATCCACAGTTCATCTCTGCAGATCTTCTCCGGTCTTCTGCAGGACATCCTGGTACGATACCCTTAAAAATAGCAGAATTGTCAAAATTCTGTCTAGTAAAAATATCTGCCCTACACTGTGCCCCAGAATAAATAATTGTTCCTCCTCACTGTTCCCTGCACATAATATGATTTACACACTGTCCCTCTCATGGCACATGCCCTCCACACTGCCCTCTCCATCCATACTGGGCGCCCTGGTCACACTTTCCTCTAACACTATGCCCCCCCTAAACTGCCCACTATTTATACTGTTCTATCTCATCAAACTCCCCATCCTCAACATACTGTCCCTGCATGATGCCCCCTCTCCATACAACCCCACACTACTCACACTCTATTCTGTGCCGCAGCCATCCCCCTCACTTCACATACTGTGTCTACACAGATCCCCCTCACTCCACATACCGTGCCGCAGCCATCCCCCTCACACCTCATACTGTGTCCACACTGATCCCCCTCATTCAACATGCTGTGCCACAGCCATCCCCCCTCACACCTTATACTGTATCCACATCCATATAACCCCCCACATAACTCCTTATACTATGTCCACACCTATCCCTCCTCACTACACATACTGTGTCGCAACCATGCCTCTTACTCCGCATACCTTCTCCACACCCATATAATCCCTGATCACTCCACATACTGTGCCGCAGCCATCTTTCCCTTACTCCTCATACTGGATCCTCAAATTCATCCTCTTGCTTCCCATACTGTCCTCCACATACTGTGTATATACCCATCTCCCCTTGCTCTGTATTGTGTCCTCAAATCCCCCATTTTCTCCTCATGCTGTCTCCACATACACCACTCCCCCATCCTCTCCCCCTTGTTTGCTCCTTTTATACTCCCCCATCCTCTCCCCCTGTTTGGTTCACATATTCTCCCCCCACCCTCTCCCCCAGTTTGCTCCTACTTCCCCCACCCTGTCCCCCCAGTTTGCTCCTCATACACGCCCCCATCCACTCCCCCCCACCCTGTCCTCTCAGTTTGCTCTTCATACTCCCCCAGCTTGTGCCTCATACTCTCTCCCCACCTTGTTCCCCCAGTTTGCTCCTCATACTCCCCCACTCTGCTCCTCATACACCCCCTATCCTCTGCCCCCAGTTTGCTCCTCATACTCCTCTTACTCTGTTCTTCATACAACCCCTATCCTCTCCCCACAGTTTGCTCCTTATACTCCCCCCACTCTGCTCCTTATACACCCCCCAACCCTGTCCCCCTTCCCCTAATTACATTAATGCCCCCTCTCTTCCTTAGCTCCAGTGTGGAATGCTAAGCTCCATCCTTTTGTCGCCTCTGCCGGGTGACGCCATCAGTGTAATCAGGTGACCTGATGACGTGGCCCTGACCCGGAAATGCCGGGAATCAGGGCTTCCATTGTACATACAGAGCTTCTACATACATATACAGACACTTCGTGCACAATGGACTGCAGGAGTCGGCGGCTTCAGATTCTCTGCCCCCACTGTCAGCTGACAGGGGGAGCAGAGAAAAGCTGGCTCACACTGCGGGAGAAGGGGGGGAGATGGAAGATGTGGCCGGCGGGGAGAGACCTCAGGCACTGCAGCAGGAGGCCAGGTCGTGCCCCCCTGCTGTGCCCGGGGAAAATGCACCGCCAGGTTCCCATAGATATTCCACTGGCCACAGGAGGTGACAGGTTCCCTTCTAGGGGGGGCAGCTGCTCCCCCCTCCCACGCTGGGTACGCCCATGCTCTCACTATTAAAATTAATCCCACCCTTAAAATTATAGACTGTTCATGTCTTTGTCAGTGGGCAAACTTACAAAATCTTCAAGGGATCAAATAATTCTTTCACTCACGGTTGTTTAGATACAAGTCAGGCACCACCGTAAGTTGTTCCACTTCCAGGATCCAGCTCCGCCGGAGAGAGCACCATGGATCGGGTCCATGATGTTACCTCTTCCTGGTTCCCTTGGTGCACACTTCCGGTTCATAGATTAACATCTATTTGAATTCATTGAAGCGCCATCCGAGATGGCCGTCGTTCAAGAGACCCCCCATTCTCCCCCTTGTAACCTGAATCTGTAAAGCCTAATGACCGTTAGAAAATAAAGCTGATTTTTTTACCTCCTGGCCGGTGAGTGCTACTTCACTAAAAACGCTAAATCAAATAATTATTTCTTTCACTGCAACACAGACTCCATGATGTGATTTCACTCTTGTCCATCTTCAGCATTTCCCGACACAATGCACTTAAAAAGAAAAAGCATCATTACACTGCCCCGAAATATAATTATATCCAATGCTGTTCTGCCTTCTTCCACATGTGGTGATGTGGATATCTAGCATACAGCTTAACCCTTGTTCACTTCCCCCAGAAACAGACTGTAGGATTACTGGAGTCTTTATTTATTGAGGAGATGTGAACTTCATAATGGTAAAAACTATAATACAAGGAATAAACAGTCTGAATCAGTACTGACATATGATAAAAACAGCAGCA
The DNA here is from genome assembly GCA_033576535.1 of Allobates femoralis. Taxonomy (NCBI): domain Eukaryota; kingdom Metazoa; phylum Chordata; class Amphibia; order Anura; family Aromobatidae; genus Allobates; species Allobates femoralis. The sequence goes on along the minus strand of JARQOC010000004.1, from coordinate 200,157,071 downwards.
TGATGCAGAAATACAATTACTACCAGAATTGGGGCATTACAGACACTGCACGGTAACAGTATAACACAGAATGCAGGTAACATGGCTATCTAGGGTAAAGGTTACTGCAACAGGCTCTACTCCAGGGGTCTCAAACTCGATTGGGTTGGTGGGCCACACAAAGAAAAAATTGATATCAGGGGGCCGCATTACTAAGTGACATTTTTAGTAATTCCAGAATTTTTCGCTCAATGTAGCAATGTTCAAATCCTGATCTCCTTTTAGTAATGTCCCCACAGTGGTTCCCTTCTTGTAGTAATGTCCCCATCCTGGTCTTCCCCTGTAGTAATGTCCACATCCTGGTCCCCTTCTTGTAATAATGCCCTCATACTGGTCCCCATCCTATATTAATATCCCCCATCCTGATCGCCTTCTTGTAGTAATGTCCTCATCCCGATCTTGTAGTAATGTCACCATCTTATTCCTCATCATGTAGTAATGTCCCCATTCTGACCCTCTTGTAGTGATGTCCCAACCTGGTCTCTCTTCATTTTGCGTACACACTCACACAGTCTCACATACACACACTCACACACACACACACACATACACACACACTCCCAAACACACTCATATACGCACTCACACACACACTCTCATATACACACACACTCATACATACACACACACTCATATACACACTCACATACACACTCACATACACACTCATATACACACACACTCATAACACACACACACTTTCTCATACACACACTCATATACTCACACACACTCTCACTCTCTCACACACATCTTAACGATGCCGGGATCCACTGTGCAGGGGTCGCCACGGTGCGCTGTGTAAGGGGCCGCCACTGTGCATAGTGCTGGGGACTGCGGCTTTATTACCACTTCCTGCGGCTGCTATGACAAGCTCTGAGCCTCCTTCCCTCAGATACATCAATGGAAGCTGGAAGGCCAATGAGATCACAGACCCACAAGTGATGTCGGCGTATGACATTACTTGAGGTTTCTGATTAGCCGACGTCACTTGCGAGTCTGTGATCTGATTGGCCTGCCAGCTTCCATTGATGTATCTGAGGGAAGGAGTCTCGGAGCTTGTCATAGCAGCTGCAGGAAGTGATAATAAAGCCGCACTCCCCAGCACACTTCACCGTGGCGACCCCTTACACAGCGCACCATGGTGGCCCCCTGCACAGTGGATCCAGGCATCCTTACAATGTCCACAGTGCCGCGGGCCGCACTTTGAAGCCCCGGGGGCCGCATGCGGCCCTCGGGCCGCGTGTTTGAGACCCCTGCTCTACTCTATACAAAAACACATCTAACTGCATATAGTACATGAATATGCTAGGATGCAGCATTACAGATAATGATACCTCACTTCTATTACACTCTATATAATGGCTGTAGCCTGCTCCTGCTTACACAGATCCCAGCATAAACATGTAACTGCATTTTATTGTTACGGGAATCATCTAATGAGAGGATGAAAGTTGTAGAAGAAGGGACAGGAGCCAGGATAAGTCTGATCCCTCAGAAGTTCAGGAACAGGTGACTGGCATGCTGGGGGTCCCTCAGGGGGCGGGGGCCTTTGGCGGCCTCCCAGTTGGCCCACCAATAACACCAGCCCTGAAGAGCGGCATATCGTTGGCCCCACTGTCTAGCATATCTGCATGTCAATGCTGCCCTCTTTGACTAGCAGGTGGCGCCGCCTGAGGCAACACACTCAGGTTGCCACATCATAGGTGCACCAATGCTTGTATCCATGCTGAGTTTTATATGCAGATTTTTCCCATAGAATTGTATTAGATGCATATAATAAATAAAATCTGCATGTGTTTTTCTTGTGTTTTCACAAGTGACTGTATCAAGAAAGATTCAAAGACAAATACCAAGAAGTATTAAAAATATTGCAATAAGACATAACAATAGACAAGAAACTTAATAAAAATGCAAGTAATGTATTTTATATCATACAGTAGGTGCAAAAATGATGCAGAAATTCTGCAACATCAAAAACTCACCAAATATTCATAATGGGAACGTAGCCTTTGGCAATGTTTACATCAATTTGTAGCATACATCTGAAGCCTCACAACAGGGACATAAGCCCCAACAGAGCCATTAAACGTATGTTAAGTCTCCATGTGAACATAGCCTAAACTTCATTTCCTCCTGCAAACTCACTTTGGCCCCTTTCACATCTGTGCGTTTGCCTCGTTTTGCTTCATTTGCGTTTTTTATGCGTTTTTACCGCAAAAACGCATCAAAACGCATGCGTTTTTGTCCCCATTGATTTTAATGGGAACGCATGCAAAAACACATGTCAAAACGCATGTGCGTTTGGGAAAACGCAAAACGCATGCGTTTTTTGCAAACGCAGCTCAAAACGTGGCAAACAACGTTTTGGGCTGCATTTGCAAAAACGCATGCGTTTTTCGTTTTTGCAAACTCACATGCGTTTTTAACATGCGTTGGCATGCGTTTTTGATGCGTTTCCATTAAAATCAATGGGGACAAAAACGCATGCGTTTTGATGCGTTTTTGCGGTAAAAACGCATGAAAACGCAAATTAAGCAAAACGCAGCAGACGCATAGATGTGAAAGGGGCCTTTCAGTTTAAATACCTGCATATGTTTACAATGATAATTCCTTGCAGATGGCAAGTAAATACTGCTTTGTCTTTTTCTTTAAACACTGATGGGTTATCAATAGAAAAGCTAAGGGCCACGTCACACACACAGATATTTGTGCAGATATTGTTCGCATATCTCTGGTTGCAGTGAAATCATGGACAAATTGTTCCATTTATACACGGCCACAAAATGGAACAATGTGTCCATGATTTCACTGCAACCAGAAATCTGCGAACAATATCTGCACAAATATCTGTGTGTGTGACGTGGCCCTTAGGAAAGAAAAAGAAGAAAAGAAGGTGTATGTACTGTATATACAGTTAGGGCCAGAAATATTTGGACAGTGACACAATTTTCGCGAGTTGGGCTCTGCATGCCACCACATTGGATTTGAAATGAAACCACTACAACAGAATTCAAGTGCAGATTGTAACGTTTAATTTGAAGAGTTGAACAAAAATATCTGATAGAAAATGTAGGAATTGTACACATTTCTTTACAAACACTCCACATTTTAGGAGGTCAAAAGTAATTGGACAAATAAACATAACCCATCAATATTTTGTTGCGAATCCTTTGGAGGCAATCACTGCCTTAAGTCTGGAACCCATGGACATCACCAAACGCTGGGTTTCCTCCTTCTTAATGCTTTGCCAGGCCTTTACAGCCGCAGCCTTCAGGTCTTGCTTGTTTGTGGGTCTTTCCGTCTTAAGTCTGGATTTGAGCAAGTGAAATGCATGCTCAATTGGGTTAAGATCTGGTGATTGACTTGGCCATTGCAGAATGTTCCACTTTTTTGCACTCATGAACTCCTGGGTAGCTTTGGCTGTATGCTTGGGGTCATTGTCCATCTGTACTATAAAGCGCCGTCCAATCAACTTTGCAGCATTTGGCTGAATCTGGGCTGAAAGTATATCCCGACACACTTCAGAATTCATCCGGCTACTCTTGTCTGCTGTTATGTCATCAATAAACACAAGTGACCCAGTGCCATTGAAAGCCATGCATGCCCATGCCATCACGTTGCCTCCACCATGTTTTACAGAGGATGTGGTGTGCCTTGGATCATGTGCCGTTCCCTTTCTTCTCCAAACTTTTTTCTTCCCATCATTCTGGTACAGGTTGATCTTTGTCTCATCTGTCCATAGAATACTTTTCCAGAACTGAGCTGGCTTCTTGAGGTGTTTTTCAGCAAATTTAACTCTGGCCTGTCTATTTTTGGAATTGATGAATGGTTTGCATCTAGATGTGAACCCTTTGTATTTACTGTCATGGAGTCTTCTCTTTACTGTTGACCTAGAGACAGATACACCTACTTCACTGAGAGTGTTCTGGACTTCAGTTGATGTTGTGAACGGGTTCTTCTTCACCAAATAAAGTATGCGGCGATCATCCACCACTGTTGTCATCCGTGGACGCCCAGGCCTTTTAGAGTTCCCAAGCTCACCAGTCAATTCCTTTTTTCTCAGAATGTACATAACTGTTGATTTTGCTACTCCAAGCATGTCTGCTATCTCTCTGATGGATTTTTTCTTTTTTCTCAGCCTCAGGATGTTCTGCTTCACCTCAATTGAGAGTTCCTTTGACCGCATGTTTTCTGGTCACAGCAACAGCTTCCAAATGCAAAACCACACACCTGGAATCCACCCCTGACCTTTTAACTACTTCATTGATTACAGGTTAACGAGGGAGACGCCTTCAGAGTTAATTGCAGCCCTTAGAGTCCATTGTCCAATTACTTTTGGTCCCTTGAAAAAGAGGAGGCTATGCATTACAGAGCTATGATTCCTAAACATTTTCTCCGATTTTGGATGTGGAAACTCTCATATTGCAGCTGGGAGTGTGCACTTTCAGCCCATATTATATATATAATTGTATTTCTGAACATGTTTTTGTAAACAGCTAAAATAACAAAACTTGTGTCACTGTCCAAATATTTCTGGCCCTAACTGTACATATAATGGGTGGGCCATTTATATAGATACACCTAAATAAAATGGGAATAGTTGGTCATATCAACTTCCTGTTTGTGACACATTAGTATATGGGAGGAGGAAAACTTTTCCAACTTTTTTGCCACAAACACGAAATTTATATCACCAACCAATCCTATTTTATTTAGGTGCATCCATATAAATGGCCCACCGTGTGTGTGTATGTGTTTATATATATATATATATATATATATATATATATATTTTATATATATACTAGCTGTGAGCCCGATTCTAAAGAATCGGGAGTCTAGAATCTGTATATAATATTTTTAAGAGTTTTAAATAATAGACTTAAACACCAGATATATGACTAAGTAGGCGATGTAGGCAGAACTGTGAGGGTAGCAATATAGCGGAGGTGTAGAAAGAGTTAATGTCCGACTAACAGGACTATAACAGAGTAGGAACTTATAATGATATCAAAAATGTTATTGAAGGAGTTAATGTCCCACAGGCACTCCCACAACAGACTCAGCGCTGTAAATTATATCCAAAATGGTGTTCAAGGGGTTAATGTACCAGTGGCAGTAGTTATAAAACACTACCAAATATGCAGTTAATGCTGAACTGGTATATAATGGGTTAATTTCGCAGTGTCATTACAACTATACACTGTGTAATAGGAATAACAACAATAATGGAATATAAGGGGTTAATGTTCGTACTGGCAGTAATAATAGAGACTACAAAGTATGGAGTTAAGGCAGAAATGGTATATAAGGGGTTAACTTTGCAGTGGCAGTACAACTACACACTGTGTTATAGAAATTACAGATAAAACGGAATGTAAGGGGTTAATGTTGCTACTGTCATGAGTACAATGAGAGAAGCGCCTCACTGGCCATTGAGATACATGGAGGACTTTGAGTTTGACTTTGAGTAAATTTGAAACTCAAAGTCGTCCATTATATCTCATTGGGAAGTGAGGCGCTATTCTCATTGGTCGCTGTGTGCTGGCGCCGACCAATGAGAATAGCGCCTCACTTACAGCGGTAAATTTGAACCTCAAAGTTGTCCATTATATCTCAATGGGAAGTGAGGCGTTATTCTCATTGGTCGCTGTGTGCTGGCGCCGACCAATGAGAATAGCGCCTCACTTACAGCGGTAAATTTGAAACTCAAAGTCGTCCATTATATCTCAATGGGAAGTGAGGCGCTATTCTCATTGGTCGCTGTGTGCTGGCGCCGACCAATGTGAATAGCGCCTCACTTACAGCAGTAAATTTGAAACTCAAAGTCGTCCATTATATCTCAATGGGAAGTGAGCAGATCGCAGATATCGTGCATTAAATTGATGCGTGTGACGGCCGCCTTAGGGCCACTTTACACACACCAACTTATCTGTCCAACTTCTGAATAACTTATGGTGGGTTTACACGTCCCGATATCGGGACGTTATCGGTATACAACGGCGCGGGAGCGCGCATTTTTTGACACTTTTCCCGATATCGCATCGGCGGTTTACACGCTGCGATATCGGGAAACAACGTCACTACGATGTGTACGCCCACCAACCCAGTAACGACCATTTAACATGGGAGTTAATGGGTGAGTTGCGAGTACACATCGTAGTTGTGCTGTTACACGCTACGATGCTGCTACAACGGCCATGCGATATCGGGCAGTTGAATAGCACGCTCATTCAACCCCGATATCGTTTTGGCATCGTTCCAGGATCGCGTTGTACGTTCAAACCGTACAACGCGCGAGCGATATCGGGTCCAACTCGCGAACCACGTGACTTTTTGTCGGAGTTGGACGCCGATATCGCGGCGTGTAAACCCACCATTACTGGTTGCAGTGAAATCATGGACACATTGCTCCATTTTGTGGCTGTGTACAAATGTAACAATGTGTCCATGATTTCACTGCAATCAGTAAGTTGTTCAGAAGTTGGACAGATAAGTTGGTGTGTGTAAAGTGGCCATTACCAATGTCAGCACAGTGGAGAAGAAGGAATTTCTTGTGTAGAAAACCTTTTTGTTAGAAAATCTCTTTAGATAATAAGTTGTTCACACAGGACCTGATTCACCACTGACTTTGCACCTGTTTTTTTGTCTTATTTTGTGCCCTATTTTGTTTGCATAATTCTATTTGCGCCTTTTTAAAAGTCTAGTTTGTATGCTTTCCTGTTTTTTTTCTTTGTAGGTGGAGTATAGCCATTTCAGTTTTAGGGTGCGTTCACACGCTGCGTATTTGCTGCATATTTTTTACACGCGTTCTATTGCAGTTTTTGTAGCCAAAACCAGGAGTGAAACAATCAGAGGAAAAGTCTAAAGGCCGCTTTACACGTCACAATATCGCAACGCAACTACGATAAAAAGTCACGTGGTACGGGCATTGCAGTTGTTATCGTTGGTGCGTTGCGTCGTGTAAATGAGCAATGCAACGCAAGAACAATGCAAAAACGATATCGTTTGTGGATTGTGCATGCTCTTCAACCGTGCAATATTGGCTTGACGATCTGGCAGGATCGTGGTGTGTGACAGCGCAACTATGATTTGGAGTGCAACTTCCCCTATTCACTCCAATGTTAATTGGTCGTTCCCTGAGTTGCTCAGACACAGTGTGCAAGAGGGGTGTACAACATCGCAGTTGCGTTGCCTGCCGATATCTCCCTGTGTAACATCTCCTATGCGATTTTGGACAAGTGCCAACAACGTGCGCGCTCCCGTGAAATCGTATGCAATATCGGAGCGGCCTTAAGGGTACCTTTACACGTCGCAACATTGCATGCAATTTCACTTGCAGCTTACTGGTTGCAGTGAAATCATGGACACATTGATATGGCCACTTTACATGTCCCAACATCGGTCCGATGTTGGATACAACGACGCGGGAGCGCGCATTTTTTGGGCAGAATTCCAAGATCGCATAGGAGATGTTACACAGCGCGATATCGGCAGGCTACACAACTGCGATGCGTACGCCCCCTTGTACGGGCGACCCAGGAACGACCATTTAACATGGGAGAGAATAGGGGAAGTTGTACTCCAAATCGTTGTTGGGCTGTCACACAGCACGATCCGGCCACATCGTCCATCCAATATTGGGCCTTTGGAGAGCCTGCTCATTTCTTCCCCGATATCGTTTTGGCATCGTTCTTGCATCGTATTGGACATTTACACCACACAATGCACGAACCATGTGACTTATTGTCGGAGTTGGTCACCGATATCGGGACGTGTAAAGTGGCCATTACATTTGTACACCACAACAAAATGTAACAATGTGTCCATGATTTCACTGCAACCAGTTAGTTGCAAATGAAATTGCATGCAATGTTGCCACGTGTGACAGTACCTTAATAGAAACATGTGCTCCACTTCTGTATTTAATCACCCACTGCTGGTTTTGATCAGCCACTCCTGGTTTTGGCTACAAAAACTGCAAGAGTACTCACGTAAAAATAAACAGCGTGTGAACGCCCCTTTCACACTTGCGGTTTTTTCCTGATTTGGAAGATCAGGCAAAACCCGATTCATAAGGGGGGTTTACATGTTGCGATATCGGCGTCCAATTTCAATGAAAAGTCACGTGGTTCGATCGTTGGAGCCGATATCGTTCCTGCGTTGTATGGTGTGAACGTCCAATACGATGCAGGAACGATGTCAATGCGATATCGGGGATTGAATGAGCGTGCTATTCAATGCTCCGATATTGAATGGAGATTGGAGCCGGATCGTGCTGTGTGACAGCCCAACTCCGATGTGAAGTTCAACGTCACCCATTCACTCCCATGTTAAATGGTCGTTCCTGGGTTGGGGGGCGTTGACATCTTACGGACGTTGCATCCAGAAATCGCAACGTCTAAACCTCCGATGCGATGCGGGAGAAACGTGCACTAAATGCGCGCTCCCGCGCCATTGAATTGCGATATCGCAACGATATTGAAACGTGTAACCCCACCTTTAGGGCCACTTTACACACACCAACTTATCTGTCCAACTTCTGACCAACTTGCTGGTTGCAGTGAAATCATGGACACATTGCTCCATTTTGTGACTGTGTACAATGGAACAATGTGTCCATGATTTCACTGCAACCAGCAAGTTGGTCAGAAGTTGGACAGATATGTTGATGTGTGTAAAGTGGCACTCACAGTATTTTGCCCATTCACTTTAATTTGGTCAGGTAGAATGTTGTTGTTTCATGTTTTGTCCTGAAATCATTAAAGAGAATGGGCAAAAAAAATGAATCCTGTAAAAATCAGGTGTTTTCCTGATCTTCCAAATCAGGAAAAAGCTGCAAGTGTGAAAGGCCCCTGATGGTGGGTTTACACACACCAATCATTGTATCCAATCTCTGAACCAATCTCTGGTTGCAGTGAAATCAAGGACAGATTGCTCCATGTTGTACACAGCCACAAAATGGAACTATGTGTCCATGATTTCACTGCAACCAGAGATCTGTTCAGATATTGGATACAATGATTGGTGTGTGTAAACCCACCATTAGCCTGGTTTTTTAAAAACTTGCATAATTTGGTTCTACTTTATTCCAGTCCCGTCTGGTGTGTTATTCAGCTTCAGTCGTTCTAGTGCTATTTTTGCAACCTTTGATACCAGATGCCATACAAACAGCTCAAGACAGAAAGAAAACCCATTTTTGACTCTGCACTAAATCCTATGCTCCAGTTTGATGAACTTGGCGCCAAAAATCGTAATTGATCCCAAAAGACAAAAAAAAAATAAAGTGACCTTAAAAAAAAAATTTAAAATAAAAGCAAATGAGAATTGTTAAACAATAACTGGGGTTAAAGTTTACAGATTGCAAATTCGTCAGTGTTCATTGCTCTTGCACTCCACCACACAGAAAATGTAAAGGCCACATCACACACACAGATATCTGAGTCCAATATCTGAACAGATCTCTGGTTGCAGTGAAATCATGGATACATTGCTCCATTTTGTGGCTGTGTACAACATGGAGCAATGTATCCATGATTTCACTGCAACCAGAGATCTGTTCAGATATTGGACTCAGATATCTGTGTGTGTGAAGTGGCCTTAAAGGAGTCTGTCTATCAAAAACCTCTAAAGCGGCCGTCACACGCTACGATATCTTGAAAGATATCGCTTGAACGCGCCAGATTAAACATCGCTTGAACGATGTCTGTGCGTGTGACGGCAGGATACGACGAACGAGAAATGTTAAAATAGCAAAATCGAGATCTGAGCTCCAGAGCTCAGATCTTGCAATGAACGATTTAACGATCTGCTTCATCGTGGTGTATGACACCACGATGAACAATCTCCCAGCGGCAGAGCCTATGCAGGGAGATGGTAACTATGGTACACGTCGGGTTACTAAGCGACGCGCGGCGCCTAGTAACCCGATGTGTACCATAGTAACCAGCGATCTCGCTGGTCCACATCGCTGGTGAGTCTGTCTGTGTGACATCTCACCAGCGATGTGAGCGATATTGTAAGCGATCGCGCGTGCACGTGATCGCTTACAATATCGCTAGCGATATCGTAGCGTGTGACGGCCGCTTAAGGGCCATTTTATACACACCAACTTATGGCCACTTTACACACACCAACTTATATGTCCAACTTCTGACCAACTTACTGGTTGTAGTGAAATCATGGACACATTGTTCTATTTGTACACAGCCACAAAATGGAACAATGTGTCCATGATTTCACTGCAACCAGAGATCTGTTCAGAAGTTGGACAGATAAGTTGGTGTGTGTAAAGTGGCCATAAGGCTATATTCACACACACCATTTTTGATCCGTTTTCTGCAATGCGTTTTTAAGTGGTGCGTTTTCCATGTGATTAGAATGGCTGTCAACTGTAAAACGCAGCCGAAAAATGCACAAGATACTTGACAGGGACTTTTATAAAAGTATGTGTTTTTGGCACCACCTATAAACGCACATAATGGACACAGCATTTGGAAAATCCCATTGACTTTCATTACAAAACTGTGGGCTATGTGTTTTTGCTGCAGAAAATGCAACAAAAAAATGCAGCAAAAACACACAGTGGGCACATAGCCTATGGGTTTGGAAACCATGAAGTGATTAAAAGATGTATCATTTCATTCAAGCGGAAGCCGCCTGTTAGGCGGCCGTCTCACGGTTCAATATTGCGAACGATATCGTTTAAGTGATCTGCTTTTTGATCGCTTAAGCGATATCGTTTGTGCATCGCTGCGTGCAATCAAGCGATTTTACAATGTAAAATCGCTTGATCGTGACATCGCAGATATGAGAGCCGGAGATCATATCAAGCGATAAACGCTTGTTCAATCTGCTTCATCGTGGTGTGTGACACCACGATGAACGATCTCCCAGCGGCAGAGCCTATGCTGGGAGATGGTATCTATGGTAAACGTCGGGTTACTAAGCGCCGCGCGGCGCCTAGTAACCCGGTGTGTACCATAGTTACCAGCGATCTCGCTGCTCCACATCGCTGGTGAGTCTGTCTGTGTGACAGCTCACCAGCGATGTGAGCGATATCGTTAGCGATCACGCGTGCACGTGATCGCTAACAATATCGCTCACGATATTGATGAGTGTGACGGCCGCCTTAGTTATAGTTTACATTGTGGAAAAAAACATCTGCAGCTCCGGAGTCACCACAAAACGAAAACTACCAACAAAGCAGCTTCAACGGAAAGACTGCTGGCCTTGTCATCTTAAGCAACTTCACCCAGGAAAATATCGAAAATTCTAGAAAAATAAATGTATTTTTTTTTCCCCACAAATCACTAGAACAGAGGTCCAGAGAGCTGGAGTTATTTTTAATTTAGCTTTTTAAGAATACATATCACAAAAATGTGAGAAATACTTTCCGTTTTTTTACGTTGTGGTTATTGTTTCAAGCCTTCTTTTATATTCAGTACACCCTTCATGTGCATCCTTAAAACTGCTTTCACATCACATCAGCGGTAATCGCTGATCGCGGCAGTTGCGGTGAAAAAAATGCAACTGCTGCGATTACCGCATAACGGCCGCACTTGTGGTTCACTTGCAGCAAGCCCCATGCAATGTCTATGGGGTTTGCGGCATGTGCGGCAAGTGCGGTGTAGTTGCAGTTTCGGCACTTGCGGCAGATGCAGCCGCGAGAGAACCGCGGCTGACCGTGATTTTTTCACGGCCGTTATGCGGTAATCGTGGCAGTTGCGTTTTTTTCACCGCAACTGCCGCGATCAGCACAAAACAATGATGTGAAAGGACCCTAAGAGATTTTAATTATGCACAATAAATTATAAATACAGTAGCAGTTAGGAAGTATAATATTTGCAGTTCAGGTTCAATAAATTAATACTTCTAATGTTTATACTAAATGTTTTCCATAAAACAGTTTATATCTTAGATATTCCTCCAAACATTGAATAGCATTATCATCAACTCTTGGATCAAATTTATTACCAAAAAAATGGTGCTGCTGGATCAGCCAATGCAAGTCACCTGTTCCATATACACACACATCTCTCCTATGCATTCCAGTGCATTTAGGATAAGGGGCTCCATCCTTCACATCTCCTTCTAGGCTCCCCCACTTCACCAGTCTGGCCATTGCATTTAAGTCTGATGTATCATATTTAATGTGATTGGGTACAGATCCGGGCATCCCAGGAAGCCTTTGAAGTGTCGCCCAAAGAAATTCATCTGGACTGTAGGTATCCTTTGCCCATTCGATAAGTTCTTTTGCTATTGAGTCTTCAAACAAAGAGTTCACAAAGTCTCTAGTGAGCAATACATAGGCATTACCACTATAAATTGGAATATTTAAGGGTGGTGCACTTTTTTTAATATTTGTCTGCACTGGATAATCCTTTATTTCATAATGATATTCCCATCTCCTCTTCTTATGTGGAGGTGGTTGTTCTGATTCCAAGTTATTTTTGCCATTTAAAAGCTTTAATTTTTTGACAATTTCAGCATTTGTTTTTAAAGGGAAATCTGCTCCACAGGTATTTATTAGGTACTTCCAGTCAACATTGCTGTTCAACAAGTCCTCCATGCAGTTGAGATCAGCTTGGACACGAGACCATGATGCATAAACTACAGCCTCCCTCTTAGATGACACAAATACATTGTGAAAACATGAAGCTATGGCTTTCACTGCCTCAAAGAACATGGTTGAAGATTTCATGTCTACGTGTATACAATAAACATTCTGAGGCATGTAGATGGATCGTAGTAACCTTTCAAACATCTCAATGTCATGATGGATCACCATGGAATATGCAATCGGATAATCTTTTTCCTCCTTACTGAGAGTAAACGTGACATATTTTTTCAGTTTTGTAAAGTTTGCACAGTCTTTGGTTACTTCTATGTAGTCTGTTTCAGTGGCAAAAACTCTTCTATTTGCAACAATTAAATTGTCAATCAGAGTCTTTCTTACCTCATGCTGGTCACCATTGATAATTTTGGAGCAGTTCTTTCTATCAGAGGGTGGAAGCTTTAATTCCTGGTAGTAAATATATCTGCAATATTCACTCCTTAAATCACTCAAGTCCAGGTTACAGTCCAGTGAAATGTATACCACCATCATCATTGTAATACATATTGCAGCACTGGCAGAAATGAACATTTGGTTTGATTTCAGTCTCCACAGTTTTCTCTTGACGTGTTGAAGCATTTTCTTTTATGATAAAAGCGACAAAATGTTAATAATCACATCCTTAACCTTCAGTCACAGCAGTTAGTTTGTTCAGGCTTGTTAAAGTTGTATAGCAAAGATAACGTCATTAATAAAGAAGCCAATCATTACACGGATGGAGGGTTACCTATTGTACGGGACTGGCATATCTTGTTTTTTAAGTCTCCACCCACATTCTGACAGTATTCTTCATGGTTTGTCCTCAATAGATAAGCTATTCTAGGTGTCATACAGTGCTATAGTGCAAAGAGTGCATTGTGAAATGAAAATTGTAACAATTCTTTTGGCCACAGCCTGCTGTGAAATGCTTTACAATATCAAATGAAAATTTATATTTTATTACAAGAAAGCTTTTTAAAGGGTATGTTTTAACACAGCGTTTGAAGAGTGCCCTACTCTTTCAGCCTCGTAGCTAGAGATGAGCGTGTACTAAAATGCTCTGGGGCACGAAGCTCGGGCCGAGCATCCCAAGATACTCGTGTACTCAGCCCGAGCACCGAGCCCATTGCTATTCTATGGGAGACCCGAGTATTTTTCTGGCATGACCTTTGGTAGCATGGTAAAACCTAAAAATGTCACAAAAGTATCAGAACAGTGCTGAAATGACATGGGAACAGCATGGGGAAGACCCTTGAAAGCATTTCAGACCCCAAGGTCACTGCTGTGAACAATGTTGTCAGACTATTACGGCACTTTTACGGACTGTCAAGAAAACGTTACAAAATGAAACAAAAATGGATTTTCATGGAAAAAATATTAAGGGCTCATACCCACTTGTGAGACAGAGTTGGTGTATGTTAGTTTTTTGGATTATATGAAAGATTTTTAAAAAAAAAAATTGTGTGGCACTCCGATGCCCCTGGGAAGAGACGTAAATGAAGGCCTCTTTAAATAATGTGCCTATTTTAAGGAAGTGGGTCTTTTGTAGTATTGTCCTAGGCAGGGCTGCCAAAAGTTTGGAGGCACTCTGATGCCCCTGAATGGAGGCGTGCATGAGGGCCTCTTTTAATATTGTGCGAATTATAAGGAAGTGTGTCTTTTGTAGTATTGCCCTAGGCAGGGCAGCAAAAAATAGTTTGGCACTCCCATGCCCCTGGATAGAGACGTGCATGAGGGCCTCTTTAAATAATGTGCCCATTGTAAGGAAGTGGATCTTTTGTAGTATTGTCCTAGGCAGGGAAGCCAAAAATTGTGTGGCACTCCAATGCCCCTGGATAGAGACGTGCATGAGGGCCTCTTTTAATATTGTGCCCATTATAAGGAAGTTGGTCTTTTATAGGATTGCCCTAGGCAGGGAAGCCAAAAATTGTGTGGCACTCCCATGCCCTTGGATGGAGGCGTGCATGAGGGCCTCTTTTAATATTGTGCCCTTTATAAGGAAGTGGGTGTTTTATAGTATTGCCCTAGGCAGGGAAGCCAAAAATTATGTGACACTCCCATGTCCCTGGGAAGAGACAAACATGAAGGCCTCTTTAAATAATGTGCCCATTGTAAGGAAGTGGCTCTTTTGTAGTATTGCTCTAGGCAGGGAAGCCAAAAATTGTGTGGCACTCCCATGCCCCTGGATAGAGACGTGCATGAGGGCCTCTTTTAATAATGTGCCTATTATAAGGAAGTGGGTCTTTTGTAGTATTGCCCTAGGCAGGGCAGCCAAAAATTGTGTATCACTCCCATGCCCCTGGATAGAGACGTGCATGAGGGCCTCTTTTAATAATGTGCCCATTGTAAGAAAGTGGGTCTTTTGTAGGATTGGCCTAGGCAGGGCTGCCAAACGTTGGGAGGCACTCTGATGCACCTGGATGGACGCGTGCATGAGGGCCTCTTTTAATATTGTGCCCATTATAAGGAAGTTGGTCTTTTGAAGGATTGCCCTAGGCAGGGAAGCCAAAAATTGGGTGGCAGTCTTATGCCCCTGGATAGAGGCGTGCATGAGGGCCTCTAAATATTGTTCCCATTACAAAGAAGCGGGTCTCCTGTACTTGTAATGCCCATTCTGTAAGCATGGACTAAAACATTTACCCCTGGGGGGTATACATGAAACTACTGCCTAACATTTGAACGATTAGGGTCATCATCATCATCATAAATATGATGTACAAAAATTATGTTTTTGTGGCATCATGAACCACGGTCGGACTGATCATATGATGGTGACGGATGAGGAGGAAAAGGAGGAGCAGTACAGCAAGTAGCCAAAGACATGAATTCTGTACTGATGTGTGGGTGTGCGTAGGTGCATGCCAATCTACCGGCACAAAATTTAAATTCTGCTATCATTTGGTGGTGGTGTGGTGAAGTCAAGCCCAATCCAACCCTTGTTCATCTTGATGAGAGTCAGCCTGTCAGCATTTTCATTTGACAGGCGGGTGCGTTTATCTGTAATGATTCCACCTGTGGCACTAAAAACACGCTCTGACAAAACGCTAGCGGCAGGCCTGGCCAGGACTTCCAAGGTGTAGAGAGCCAATTCCTGCCACATGTCCAGCTTGGATACCCAATAATTATAAGGCACAGAGGAGTCTAGGAGTACTTTAGTACGATCAGCAAGGTACTCCCTCAGCATCTTGGCAAACTTTGCAGTCCTTGTGACACTACCCCGCACCTCAAGGCCTGTGGTATGGGAGGTGCTGAGAAAAGTGTCCCAGATATTTGAGAGTGTTCCCCTATCTCTGCTGGATTGGAATTGTGCCTCTCTCGGCCGGACGCCTTGGTTGTCCATTGAATCGTGACCTCTGCCGCTGGCGTTTTCAAAAGGGAATTTTTTGACTAATTCCGCGACTATGGCCTTCTGGTACTGCAGCATTTTTGTAGACCTCTCTGCCTCAGGAATAAGAGAAATAAAGTTCTCCTTGTAGCGTGGGTCTAAAAATGTCACCAACCAGTAATGAGTGTCCGCCAAGATGTTGATAACGTGAGGGTCATGAGACAGGCAGCGTAACATAAAGTCAGCCATGTGCGCCAGACTGTTAACAGGCAAGACTTCAGGGTCCTCACCAACAGCATGGCTGTCCATGCTTGCCTCATCATTCTCCTCCTCCTCCTCCTCTCCCCTGTCCTCTGGCCATCCACGCTGAACCGACGGTCTGATGGTTGTGCATGTATTACAGTCAATTCTGCATGAAAGTAGCTCTATTTCTTCATCCTCCTCCTCCTTGTCATAGTCCTCCAATGCACGTTGGGATGAGATGAGGCTGGGCTGTGTGTAATCACCCAGTACGTTTCTTGCTGCAACTCATCGTGCTCCGCCTGCAATGCATTCTCTTTGATTTTGAGCAGAGAGCGTTTTAGAAGACAGAGAAGCGGGATGGTGACACTAATGATGGCGTCATCGCCGCTCACCATCTTGGTGGAGTCCTCAAAGTTTTGGAGGATGGTACATATGTCGGACATCCATGTCCACTCCTGAGGTCTTATGTGTGGAGTTTGAACCGTATACCGACGGCCTAGTTGATGCTGGTACTCAACAACTGCCCTCTTCTGCTCACAAATCCTGACCAACATGTGCAGTGTGGAATTCCAATGCGTGGGGACATCACACACCAGTCTGTGAGCCGGAAGCTGCAAACGCCGCTGAATGCCGGCAAGGCCAGCAGAAGCAGTATGTGACTTTCTAAAATGGGCACACAGGCAGCGTACTTTGACGAGCAGATCAGACAGCTCCGGATAGGATTTCAGAAACCGCTGAACCACGAGGTTCAGCACATGGGCCACGCATGGAACATATGCCAGCTCGCAACAAGGTTCCAGCCATTGTCACACACGACCATGCCTGGCTGTAGGTTCAGCGGTGTGAGCCAGTGATCTGTCTGCTGTTTCAGAGCTGTCCACAACTCTTCATCATTGTGGGGTTTGTCACCTACACATATTAGCTTCAGCACAGCCTGTTGCCGCTTAGCCGAGGCAGTGCTGTAGTGCTTCCAGCTTGGGACTGGTGTGGAGGGTGAAGTGGAAGAGGAGGAGGAGACTGAGGAGCATGACGTGCCAAAGCTGTACACTGTTTGTGAAACCCTGACTGAGTTAGGGCTTACAATCCTTGTGTCGGAAACACGTGTTCCGTCCCAAGCTCAGACTGGCTCCCGGCTTCCAGAATATTAACCCAGTGTGCCGTCAGCGAGATGTACCGGCCATGCCCACAAGCACTTGTACACGTGTCCGTGGTTTGGTGGAGTCTGCCTGAAACTGCGTTGTTAAGGGCACGTATGATGTTTTGGGACACGTGCTTATGTAATGCGGGGACAGCATACAGGGAAAAATAGTGGCGGCTGGGGACCGAGTAACGTGAAATAGCCGCCGCCATCAAGTTGCGGAATGCTTCCGTCTCCACCAGCCTAAAGGCAACATTTCTAGCGCAAGCAGTCGCGAAATGTGTGCATTTAGAACTGTGGCATGTGGGACGTTGGCAGCGTATTTGCGCCTGCGTTCCAAAGATTGGTGTATGGATGACTGAACGCTGCGCTGGGACAAGGACGTGGCTGATGATGGTGCTATTTCTGCTTGTGCAAGTACAGGTGAAGGACAGGAGGCATCTTCGCCTGCAGTATGGACAGGGAATTGTCTTGCACGTAAAATAGTGGAAGACGCAGCGGTGTCACCTGCAGACAATGCTCCTGGACTCTGCTGTACATCCCACAAAGTCGGGTGCTTTGCTGCCATGTGCCTGATCATGCTGGTGGTGGACAGGCTGCTAGTTTTGCTACCCCTGCTGATGCTGGAGTGGCAGGTGTTGCAAATGGCCTTTTTGGAATTATCTGCAGACACCTTAAAAAACAGCCAGACTCAGGAAGACCTAACATTTGTACTGGCAACTTCTGTCGTGTTGCTGTTCCAGAGAGCGGTTGTCTGCCTTCTGCCTGTGGACACCACCCTGCTTCTTCCGGCCTGTTGTGATGCTATGCCTAACTTCCCCTGTGCACTGCTGTCCTCACTCTGCATGTCCTCCTGCCAGGTTGGGTCAGTTACTACATCATCCACCACGTCATCTTCCACTTCTGCACCCTGGTCCTCCTCCTGACTTTCTGGCAATTGTGTCTCATCATCGTCTATCTCTTGTTGAGACACATTCCCACCGTTGCCTTCGTGAGACCGTGTCTGCTCAAATATTTGTGCATTGGTACATACGATCTCCTCATGACCCACTTCAACTGGAGCTAGCGAGAGGCCAGTCTACGAATGGATAAGTGAACAGCTCTTCAGAGTGTCCAAGTGTGGGATCAGTTATGACCAGTGCCGGGCACTCGGCATGGTGGAAGGAAGGAAGATCAGGGTGTGGAATGTGTGGTCCAGTCTCACGGCTACTGACACTTGACCGTGTGGAAGACAAGGTATTTGTGGTGATGCCAAACTGACTGGAAGCATTATCCGCTATCCAACTAATAACCTGTTGACACTGGTCTTGGTTTAATAGTGGTGTACTGCTGCGATCCCCTAGAAATTGGGACAGGAAGGTCGAGCAAGATGATGTGGGCGTTTGTCGTGGCGCAATTCAAGCTTGCACGCGGCCTCGGCCTCTGCCTGCACCACCATCACGTCCAGTTCCTTGTCCCTTGCCACGGGCCTTGTGCATTTTCAATGTTGTGCTGTCTGTATACAGCTAAATGAAGGCGTCCAAAAAATGTTTTTTAGCTGCACACTGAGATTACAGATTACAGCGGTTTAATCCCGACAGCTGGAACGGTCAGACACAAATGCTGACGAGAATAGCTAGTCTTTTGGCGTATCCTAATTTACACTAAAACCTACTCCAGCTGCACTAAGGCTGCCTT
The DNA here is from genome assembly GCA_033576535.1 of Allobates femoralis. Taxonomy (NCBI): domain Eukaryota; kingdom Metazoa; phylum Chordata; class Amphibia; order Anura; family Aromobatidae; genus Allobates; species Allobates femoralis. Next base: position 200,138,051 of record JARQOC010000004.1, on the reverse strand, counting down.
CACATTTGCGTATGGGAAGGCAGCGTATTGCTGCGTTCCCATACGCAGTCAAACGCATGCGCACTGCGTTCCTATGTTTAACATAGGAACGCATGGTGCCTGCGTTTGCTACGTTCGGGTGCGGATGCGGACGATATCTGCTGCTTCCGGTGTCCAGCATCCGCACCCGGGACGCAGCATGTTGGGTTTTTTTGTGCGTTTGGGGAGCTTGGACAATCAGCAAGCGTCCCCAAGCGCACAAAAAATGCATTGGCTTCAATGGGTCCGCAGTGTCCTCTGCATGACACCGCAGGAGAACGCTGCGGACCCATTGAAAAAACTCCCGGTGGCCGCCGGTGATGTCACAGGAGCTCACCGACGGCCACCGGGAGATCAGCTGACCCTCTGCTGTCCTCCTCCTCCCCGCCGCCTGTAATCTCCTAGCGATGTCGGCGGGGAGAACAGCTGATCTGAAAGCTGTTTGAATCTTCCCGCGCCGACATCTCCTCTCAGTGTCGGCGCGGGAAGATTCAAACAGCTGTAAAAGATCAGCTTTTCTCCCCGCCGACAGTCCCGGAGCTTACCGGCGGCCGGGGGGCGGAGATCTCCGGCGCTGATCTCCACCCCCGGCCCGCCCCCGGACAGCGCCGATTGGCTGCCGGGCTCCATAGTGATGTGTCCGCAGGCGGACATTATCCGCTGCGGACACATCATTTGGACCCTGCTTTTGACAGCGTTTGTGTCTGCATGCCATCAGCATGCAGACACAAACGCTAATGTGAAGCCAGCCTAAGATGCTAAATGAATGCAGACAAGATTAGGTTTTTAACTGGATACTGAGATTAGAGATTAAGGCCCTGCAGGTGCACTGGTCAGACACAAACACTGACGATAATAGCGAGTCTTTTGGCGTATCCTAATTTACGTTTAAACCTACTCCAGCTGCACTAAGATGCTAAATGAATGCAGACAAGATTAGGTTTTTAGCTGGACACTGAGATTAGAGATTAAGGCCCTGCAGGTGGACTGGTCAGACACAAACGCTGACGAGAACAGCGAGTCTTTTGGCGTATCCTAATTTACGCTAAAACCTACTCCAGCTGCACTAAAATGCTAAATGAATGCAGACAAGATTAGGTTTTTAGCTGGACACTGAGATTAGAGATTAAGGCCCTGCAGGTGGACTGGTCAGACACAAACGCTGACGAGAACAGCGAGTCTTTTGGCGTATCCTAATTTACGCTAAAACCTACTCCAGCTGCACTAAGATGCTAAATGAATGCAGACAAGATTTGGTTTTTAGCTGGACACTGAGATTAGAGTTTCAGGCCCTGCAGGTGGACTGGTCAGACGAGAATAGCGAGTCATTTGGCGTATCCTAATTTACGCTAAAACCTACTCCTGTCTATAGAGAGCTAAATTAAACCCTGAAAGCACTGTTTTGGGATGCATGAGCCTGTACACCTGCCCAAGATGTGATGCAAGCTGGTATACTGGCACAACGAAGTTTGCTATATACTCTGCCTCCCTGCCTGCCTGTATACAGCTCTATTAGTCCACAGAAGGCCTGTTGTGGTAATTAGACTGGCAGCCCTGTGCCTACACTAGCTAAAAGGTCACAAATCTGTCCCTCAATCAGCAGCAGCTCTCCCTACACTGACTGTCTGTGGAGCAGAGTGATGATCACAGCGCGGTCTGGTCTTATAAAGACCTGATGACGCTGTGCGGCCAGACAATCACTGTAATGCCACAACCAACATGGCTGTGACAATACAGTGTCTGTCAGCCAATCCCTGCATGTGGGCTGGCTCTCTAAAGAGCGCCAACATGCAGGGAGGTGGACCCCGAGCATAGCAAGAGTATCGCACGATTACTCGGTACTCGCCGAGTACCCCGAGTACCGAGGTATTCGTGCGAGTACTGAGTAGTGACAAACATACTCGCTCATACCTACTCGAAGCTTCTTGTTTGCGGAGGGAACAATGCAGTCTTGATGATTAGAATTCAAAGCCAGAGAATGGTTGTGACACTGGTCCGAACTGTGACCTCTCCGAGGATGCAAGCCGAGGCAGTTTTACCTTTGCTGCCTCTGAGGAGCAGAAGGTCACTGAAACTGGCTGAATCTACAGATACACCTTAATAAATTAGAATATCATCAAAAAGTTAATTTGTTTCAGTAGTTCAAAACATAAAGTGGAACACATATATTATATAGAGTCATTACAAGCAGAGTGATCTACTTCAATTGTTTATTTCTGCTAATGTTGATGATTATGGTTTACAGCCAATGAAAACTCAAAGGTCATTATCTCAGAAAGTTAAAGTAGGGAGGATGAAGGGTCTGAGAGATAAAATATTAGCTAAATAGGTATCAGAGGCTTCACCTTGTGTGGTTGTGAGAGTCACAACCACTACAAAAGCATATCACGGGTGCTGCAGTCCCCAATGTTGTTCATGTACAGTAGGGAGGATGAAGGGTTAAAAATGAACATGTCATATTCCATGAGACATCAAAGAGTAAATATAATATTGGTTTATTAATCACACGTTTCAATGCTCCCTGGCCCCTTCCTCAGGACAAATCAATATCACTGTCTGATGATTGGGAGTGCGGCTGCTGTGTGCGAGTTTGGATTCGGCGGCTGCGGGCGGCACTGGCTGCAGGCAGCCTGAGCCACCAGCCGGTCAGAGAGAGTCGGCGGCGGCGGCTCACACATGTTTTGCTACAGCAGGCAGCTGCAGCAAGCCTGTGATGTCTGGCTGCTTCTGCTGTGGTGGCCGCCTAACGCCACAGCTCTGCCTCTGAGTCTGCATAGTAAGTGCAGCCAGCGCAGCACAAGCCACACACTCAGAGTCACAGTAGCAGCCAGCCGAGCCTAGGAGGACACACAGGCAGCCTCAGTCTGCCGCCCGCGATGCGTGCTGGCCGGGTGGTGGGCCTCCTTGCTCCAAATGGCCACACCCCCCGCCATCACGCACAGGCCCCCCTGTCATTGTTCAAATGGCCACGCCCCCTCCAATAATTTCCGGGCCCTTTACTCAGTAAGGCCTGTAAAGCCCTAATGGGGGCCCTGTGCATAACAACAAATGAGAAAGGGTTATTCAACAGTATAGAATAAAATATAAAAAACATATACCATATATTTCGTTTGAGAGCTGTTTATAAAATACCAAGTCCAACCTTAGATACAGTTTAACTCCTTAGTATGTTAAACACTATACTGCTCTGTACACCTTGAATAATTCCATATGTACACATATAAAGAAATCCTGAAACAATCTTTGAAAGATTTCCATTGTGAACATATGCACATGAAGAATTTGAGCATATATAATCTTTGATATATTTTTCATTAGTTTACCTGTTTCTACTGTGTAGCTGAAGTGAACATGAGACTGTAAAATGTTCCATCCTTGTACCTTTCTATAACAACCTTTTATATTTTATACCGCACTTCCTTAAATAAAGTTTTTTCACTTTTTGAATATCTTGGGCTTTTTGGATCGTTTTTCTTCTGTTTAATTTATTACATTATTTAACGATTGGCCCTGTTTATAATCATCCATATTTTCCACACCATGTAGCATCTATATGAGATCAGAATTGGAGTCATTGTGTGGTACCATTCTGTTTTTTTTTAATAATTTATTTGTATACTGTATGGAGAGGCTACGGGATAGGGCAGTCAAAAATTCTGGCGTCAGATACCAGGAAAGCATGTTGAGAACAAAAGAGATAGAAAAAGGCATAGTTAGATCATGGTCTGGGGACCGAATACCAGAAGATAGTGATCAAAGCAAAGGGACAAGGTAAATAGATGGTCAAAGTAGATCCAAGGTATTGCAGAAACAGATCAAAACACAGAGCACTGGTAACCACACATTTGGCCACACTTTTCTGCACATCCTGTCCTGTCAGTTTCTGTGGGGGTGGTCCTGCAAAAAACAGGATCCACCCAGACAGACAAAAACCGTGGTGTGAAGCCAGACTTAGAACAGATTGAATGGCTGAGCTGTCACACCCACCAAACTCAGCATGTTCTGGTTTCATAGGGCAGCAAACTGTCACTCATTGCATTCGAGACACACTGAGTAGAGGAATGGAAACAGTATCCCCTCTTCTGGGGGAGCACCAGACCCCTAGGGTCTACAGGAAACATACAATGGAAGGCCCTGACCAATCATTTGACCTTCACAGAATGAGCCAGAACCCAAGATCTATCCTTGGGTCCATATCCCTTCCAATGATCAAGATATAAAAAAAAATTCCAGACCTACCAAGAGTCCACAATCCTCTGTACCTGGTACTCTAATCCTCTATCAACAGAAACAGGAAGAGGCATCGACAAGGGGACAACACTGACAAAGTCTTTTAAATGGATCTGTGGAAAACATTAGGGATACAAAGAGACTGAGGAAGTTTCAATCTAAGGCAACTGGATTGACTACTTCCAGTGTCTCGTATGGGCCAATAAATATAGGACTCAACTTTGCTGAGGGTACCTTCAGCTGAATATTTTTGGAGGATAACAAACCTTATCTCCTACCTTGAAGATGAGGCCTTCCGAACTCTTCCTATTAGCCTTCGATTTTTGACAAAGGTAAGCCTCCCAATTTTCAGATATTTCTGAGATTCTGTATGGCCACCTCAAGTCCATGACACCCAGAACTCATTGTAGAAAATTAACTAAAATGACAATGAAAACCATAATTACAAAAGAAAGATAAGGTTTCAAAGGACTTATTGACCAAACTGTTGAAAGCAAACTCAGCAAGAGGTAAAAATGAGGACCACTCCTTTTGCTTAACTGCAACAAATCATCTCAAAATGTGCTCAAATTAATGATTTGAGGTTTGTTTTCAGGGTGAAAAGCAGAGAAAAATGACAAATCAATCCCAATTTTTTACAAAATGCTGTCCAGAATTGGAAGACAAATTGCACACCCCCCACAAGCAGATACAAATGTTCAAAGGTATACCATGCAATCTTACTACATGATTCATAAACAATCTGAAAAGCGTTTTGGTGTTAGGTAACGCCAATAACAGAATAAAGTGGGCTTGTTTACTGAATCGGTCAATTATCATCCAAATAGTAGTTTTCCCACCAGAGAAAGGCAAATCAGTATTGAAATCAGCGGGTAAACGTGTCCGTTATCTTTCTGGAATTGGCAATGGGGCCAAATCTCCAACCAATCTGCTATGACCGACTTTGGCCCGTGCACAAGTTTCACAAGCAGATTTGAAATCTTTAATATCATTATCCATGGATAACTACCAAAAGACTCTCACAATAGTTATCTGGTAAACAGTGACCCCAGGACAGCCGCAAAAAATGAAATTGTGATATTCTTGCAACAAAAGTAGTCTCAGGCACACAGGAACAAACTATTTGGACCCTGTAATACTGGAGTGGTTGAAGGAGCCAGTGACTGGTCTTCATGGAACTCTGCTTCCAACTCAGAGGACACCGTAGAAACCAAAATACTCTGAAGAAGAATGAAGGTTCCAAAGGAGAAACTGAATCAAGGATGAGTGACAAATTGACAGAATCTCACATTCTTTCTCACTAACTCTATTAATCTGCTGGCCCCCACTGAAACCTGGATCCAGATTCAGACACCGCTCCCCTTGCTGCTGTTTCTCATGGCAGTTTACATTTCTCCCATTCCCTGAGACCTGGGAACAGACATGGTGATGGAGTTGGCTTATTCCTGTCCCTACAATGTACTTTCCAGGTCATCCTCCCAGATCCATCACTCTCATTCTCTTCTCTTGAGGTCCACAATATCAGGCTCTTCCATCCCCTCCCCGTTATAGCATGGTATAGCCCCATGGTCACCCACCAGTTCCTCGACCCTTTCCTCGCTTGGCTGCCTGCCCTGCATGTCCTCAGAATTTCCAATCCTTATTCTGGGAGACTTCAACAACCCCATAAACAACCCCACCTTCCCATCTGCATCCTAGCTGCTATCTCTAACCACCTCTCTTGCCTCTTATAGCTCTCAAACTCTGAGACACACAAAGACGGTAACACCCTCGACCTGGTGTTTGTCCGGCTCTATTCAACCTCCTCCTTAGATAACTCACGTCTTCCCCTCTCTGACCACAAATTCTTTCATTCAAGCTCACAAACCCTCGCCCACCCCAGCACACTAATACTTATCACACATTCAGAAATCTACAGGCCATTAACACTCATACACTCACAGATTCTCTATAGCTTCACTGTCCCCAATCTCCTCCTTCTCCTGTCCCGACTTGGCTGTGATTCACTACAATGACTCTCTTAGAAGCACCCTGGATTAAGTAGCGCCCCTCACCCTCAGAACATCCAAACACATAGTTAAATATCCCTGGCTCACATCACATACTCGATTCCTCCAGTGATGCTCTAGGAGTGCTTAATGACTATTGAGGAAAACTTGCACCCCAGAATACATTATTCACTATAAGTTCATGCTAAGAACTTACAACTCTGCTCTTCACCTCGCCAAATAGACCTACTTCACCACCCTGATCTCCTCACTATACAACAACCCAAAGAAACTCTTTGACACCTTTCACTCCACGCCTAAAGTGCAGGCCCCCAACACTGACTGCTGTGCTGATGATCTGGCCTCTTACTTTACTAAGAAAATAGAAAACATCCCTCAGGAAATCAGCTCCCAGCTTCCAAATACTCCCATTCCCCCCCACATCTCCTCTGGCTCACTCTCCACATTTGACCCAGTCACAGAAGAGGTCTCCAGGCTCCTCTCTTCTTCTCATCCCTCTTCATGCACCACTGACCCCATTCCCTCACACCTATTCCAATCTCTTTCTCCAGTGGTCACCACTCACCTGATCAAAATCTTCAATCTCTCACTCTCTTCTGGCATCTTCCCCTCCTCCTTCAAACACTATCATTACTCCATTATTAAAGAAAACTTTTCTTGATCCATCCTGCACTAATAACTACAGACCAGTCTCCAACCTCCCTTTCCTCTCTAAAATCTTGGAGTGCCTGGTCTACTCCAGCCTCACCCGTTACCTTTCCACTCACTCTCTTCTAGATCCTTTACAGTCTGACTTCCGCCCCTTACACTCTGCAGAAACTGCCCTCATCAAAGTGACCAATGACCTTCTGACGGCAAAACGTAATGGTGAATACTCTCTGCTTATTTTTCTTGATCTCTCTGCAGCTTTTGACACTGTTGACCACCATCTCCTACTCTCTATGCTGCACTTTATCGGCATAAAGGACACCGCTTTCTCTTGGTTCTCTTCCTATCTTTCTGACCACTCCTTCAGTGTATCATTTTCCTGGATCCACTTCCTCTCCTCTTCCCCTCAATATCAGGTACCTCAGGGTTCTCTTCTCTTTTCTCTCTACACGGCCCCCATTGGACAGACCATTGGCAGATTTGGCTTCCAGTACTATCTTTATGCTGATCTAAAAAATATGAGACAAAATGCACATAGGGTCTTATCTCTAAGAGTGGAGCTATCGCCTGATAAAATTTGCTCAGTAAACTTTGTTGTGTAAAACCCACAACCAGTGTTAGCACTCGTACAGCTGCCGCTAGATCCACACCTCCACGTCCAACGTGGCAAACACCTGGAAACAGGATGAAGTGCCTGTGATCTCCGCTGCTGGAAGGAAAAACCAGTACCCAAGAAGTCTGGTGTAATAGTGTAGATTTATTCTGACACGTTTCAAAGCAGCCTCTGCTCCTTCCTTTGAATAAATCTACACCACTACACCAGATTTCTTGGGTCCTGGTTTTTCCTTCCAGCAGCTCGGATCACCTGCATTTCGTCCTGTTTCCAATCTTAAGGTACTAAATTTTAGATAGGGACCCTTCAGGTTAAAGTCACCTTGTCGTGGTTGAAGGGCAAACATACAATGGCCAATGTCAATTTGAAGAAAGATGATCAGGGCACTAAGCGGTACTAACAGTCAGGTCCGGGAATACTTCCCGTTAAGGCAAATTCCCCTCCGGTGGTGCACAGCCAAAGCACAAATCAAACAGCCAAATTGAAGAAGAAGCGGCACTCACCGAATTAATGTAGATGGTCCTTTATTCCATGATTCTAGACACGGACAGGGTGCAGGGAGGAGGCCACGGGGGGCCAACGGACAACGACGCCGTTTCGCGACAGTTGTCGCTTCACGGGTCCGGATATCATATCCACCCTGTCCGTGTCTAGAATCATGGAATAAAGGACCATCTACATTAATTCGGTAAGTGCCGCTTATTCTTCAATTTGGCTATACAATGGCCAATGCATGTACTAAAAACTTTAACCCCTTCATGACCCAGCCTATTTTGACCCTAAAGACCTTGGCATTTTTGTCAATTCTGACCAGTGTCCCTTCATGAGGTAATAACTCTGGAATGCTTCAACGCATCCTAGCGATTCTGAAATAATTTTTTCACGACAAATTGGGCTTCATGTTAGTGTTAAATTTTGGTCGATAATTTTTGCGTTTATTTCCAAAAAAATAAAAAATGTAGCATAAATTTTGAAAATTTCGCAATTTTCAAATTTTTTAATTTAATTCTGCTAAACCAGAGTTATGAGACACAAAATAGTTCATAAATAACATTTACCACATGTCTATTTTACCTCAGCACAATTTTGGAAAAAATATTTTTTTGGTAGTAAGTTATAAGGGTTCAAAGTTCATCAGCAACTTTTCATATTTCCAGCAAAATTTACAAAACCATTTTTAGTGACCACATCACATTTGAAGTCCCTTCGAGGGGTGTACATTACAGAAAACACCCAAAAGTGACACCGTTCCAAAAACTGCACTCCTCAAGCTACTCAAAACTACATTCAAGAAGATTATTAACCCTTCAGGTGCTTCACAGGAACTAAAGCAAATTGGGAGGAAAAAACGGACATTTTATTTTTCTAATAAAAATGTTCTTTTAGCCTCAATTCTTTCATTTTCGCATGGGCAACAGGATAAAATAGATCCTAAAATTTGTTGGGCAATTTCTCCTGCATACACCGATTCCTCATATGTGGTCATAAACCACTGTTTGGGCGCATGGCAGGGCTCAGAAGGGAAGGAGCGCAATTTGACTTTTGGAGCTAATTTTCCATTCAAAAAGAGAAATGGCGCTCCTTCACTTCTGACTCCTGCCATGTGCCCAAACAGTGTTTTATGACCACATATGAGGTATCAGTGTACTCAGGAGAATTTGTCCAACAAATTTCAGGGTGCATTTTATCCTGTTGCCCATGTGAAAATGAAAAAATTTAGGCTAAAAGAAAATGTTTGTGAAAAGAAAAGTACATTTTCATTTTTACGAATTAATTTGTGAAGCACCTGGGGGTTCAAAGTGCTCACTATGCATCTAGATAAGTTCCCTGGGGGGTCTAGTTTCCAAAATGGGGTCACTTGAGGGGTGGCTCCAATGTTTAGGCACACAGGGGCTCTCCAAATTTGAGATGGTGTCCGCTAACAATTTGAGCTGATTTTCCATTCAAATTGTTAGCGGACTCCATGTTGCGTTTGGAGAGCCTCTGTGTACCTAAACATTGGAGCTCCCCCACAAGTGACCCCATTTTGGAAACTAGACCCCCCAAGGAACGCTTTTAGATGCATAGTGAGCACTTTGAACCCCAGGTGCTTCACAAATTGATCCGTAAAAATGAAAAATTACTTTTTGTCCACAAAAAATTTTTTTTTTCATTTGTACAGATTAATTTGCGAAGCACCTGGTGTTTCAAAGTGCTCACTATGCATCTACATAGGTTCCCTGGGGGGTCTAGTTTTCAAAATGAGGTCACTTGTGGAGGGGCTCCAATGTTTAGGCACACAGGGGCTCTCCAAATTTGACATGGTATCCGCTAAAAATTTCAGCTGATTTTCCATTCAAATTGTTAGCGGACACCATGTTGCGTTTGGAGAGCCCCTGTGTACCTAAACATTGAAACTCAACCACAAGAGACCAAATTTTGGAAACTAGACCCCCCAGGGAACTTATCAAGATGCATAGTGAGCACTTTGAACCCTCAAGTGCTTCGCAAATTGATCTGTAAAATTGAAAATTGAAACTTTTGTGAAAAAAAAGTACTTTTTCATTTTTATGGATCAATTTGTGAAGCACTTGGGGGTTCAAAGTGCTCACTATGCATCTAGGTAAGTTCCCTGAGGGGTCTAGTTTTCAAAATGGGGTCAACTGTGGGGGAGCTCCAATGTTTAGGCACACAGGGTCTCTCCATACACAACATGGTGTCTGCTAACAATTGCAGCTAATTTCATTCAACTTGTTATCGGACACCATGTCGCGTATGGAGAGCCCCTGTGTGCCACCAGCACATGGGCAACTGGAAGAGTTGGAGTACCGCACCAGAAAAGGGCACCTGTAATAAATGCGCTATTTTGTGGGGTGGCAATTTGCAGTGTGGGGGGCCCACAACCTTTGGGTCTCTCCTCACGGTGAGGATTCCAGCCACCCAGCTGCCAAGATGTACCTGGCTGGCAACCAAATATACAGCAAAGCTCTGTCATTTTATTTGTAGAAGTAATTTTTTTTAAAAATGTCGTCGGGCTTCGCCGTATTTTTGGTACAGCCAGGTACAACTTGACAGCTACGGACTGCCACCAACCCCCAGCTGCCTCGTTGTACCTGGCTGGCAACCAAAAACACAGCGAAGCCCATCTTTTTTTTTATTTCTAGAACTAATTCTAGAAAAAAAATGACGTGGGGCTCCGCCACATTTTTGGTCCACCCAGGATTAACTTGGCAGCTACGGGTTGCCACCAACCCCCAGCTGCCTCGTTGTACCTGGCTGGTAACCAAAAATACAGTGAAGCCCATTTTTTTTCATTTCTAGAATTCTAGAAAAAAAAATATGTAGGGCTCCGCCATATTTTTGGTCCAGCCAGATACAACTTGGCAGCTACGGGTTGCCACCAACCACGAGCTGCCACGTTGTACCTGGCTGGAACCAACAATACAGCGAAGCCCTTTTTTTTATTTTTTTTTAGAACTATTTCTAGAAAAAAAATTACGTGGGGCTCCGCCATATTTTTGGTCCAGCCAGGTACAACTAAGCAGCTGGGGGCTGGAATCCTCAGCATGGAAAGGTCCAAACCATAGAACACCTAAAAGTGGTGACCAGGAGAGAAGCAGTCGTAAACTACCTAATATTAGGAATATACAATTCACATAGAGCAAGATCGATCCAGAGGATTCTCAGAGTTATCAAAAGATTATAGCATATTCATGACAAAAAAGTTTATCCTAGAGTAGTCTATGAATTTATTAAAGCTGTTCATAGTGAGAGGCATGTCAAAAAGGACATATAACGCATCCACACTACATAGGCTTAAAAAATCAGATTATCATGAATCTAATCATAGGCTACATATACCATTATTTTTACTACAGAAAAACAAACGTATAGAAGTACACTGCTGTAAGAAATAATATTAATATGCTTATTGTTATTTTTCTTACAGCAGTGTACTTCTATACGTTTGTTTTTCTGTGGTATAGATATATGGTGGTGTGAGCAGTCTTACAGATCTGTTCACATTGAGTTTTGGCTCAGATGCAGTTTTTTCATATACCATTATTTTAAAAAATAATTATTAAGAACTATGAATGAATTAATAGTTCAGAGCTAGGTATACAAGAAACTTATTTTTATAGATTACAAGAAAGCCGCTAGATCGTTCTTCTCATTCATTCCCAGCAGTCCACAGGCTTTAGACCTGATTAACCATTTACATTCTTTTTGCAAGAGATTTTTATGTGTATCGCCTCCTCTTACTGGAGGAAAAACTCTTTCAAGTCCTGCAAAAGTGAGGACTTCAGCGTTTCCTCCGTGAGCATCTCTAATGTGATTAATTAGCCTAGGGCTGCCAATACCTGTGGTGATAGATTTTACATGTTCCTTAAAACGTGTGCACAGTTCTCTTATAGTCTTGCCTATGTAAAACTTTCTACATGGGCAAAAGACTATATAAACTAACCATTTAGTTTTACAACTAATATAGGTAGAAACTTTCAAGCTATTCCCTCCAAATAATACAGGGTTATCTGTCTCATGGTATTTACACCATTTACAGTTTCTGCATTTGAAGTTACCAATAGGGCATTTTTTATCTAACCAGGTAAGGCCCCTTTCCCATCAGCGTTTTTTTTAAATCGCGGCAGATGCGGTGAAAAAAACGCATCAGCCGCGATTACCGCATACCGGCTGCACTTGCGGCATGGTTGCGGCATGGTTGCGGCAAGCCCCATACAATGTATAGGCGGGCTTGCAGCAGGTGCAGAAGTGCGGTTTTGGCACTTGCAGCAGGTGCGGCAGCGAAAAAAAACGCGGTCAGCCGCGTTTTTTTCGCGGCCGCACCTTCCGCAAGTGCCAAAACCGCACCTGCCGCAAGCCCGCCTATACATTGCATGGGGCTTGCCGCAACCGTGCCGCAAGTGCAGCCGGTATGCGGTAATCGTGGCAGATGCAGTTTTTTCACCGCATCTGCCGCGATTTCAAAAAACGCTAGTGTGGAAGTACCCTAAGATCCTTGGTTATTTCCATTCTGTTATTAATTAATCGATCTTTTAAATTCCTGCATCTTTTATATGTGATTAAAGGGGCCCTAGCTCTAATGCTCCTATTTCTCTATCTTTTATGAGAACGTGCTAGTGTTTGAAGATAGCGCTCTTAATTTTGTCGAACATGGGGCCATAAGTAAAAGAAAAAACAAAACGTTTTTTCTCAGAAACTACCTGATTTTTTCTTTTTGCTGATAGGTTGTTATGGACACGTTCTTTTGCTTTATCCAATACTTTTCTTGGATATCCCCTTTGGGTAAATTGCTTTTCCAAATCAGCACATTGCAACTCAAAATTAGTTGTATCATTATTCATTCGTTATATTCTTAACATTTGGCTGTAAGGTAGAGCATACTTCGTATGATTGGGATGGGCACTATCAAAATGTAGAAGCGTGTTACAAGCAGTAGGTTTCTTATGTAGAGATCTTATTATGTTATTATCTTTAATCTGTACCATGCCATGATATCCAGAAAAGCAAGCTCCTGGTCACCAAAAACAGCAGTAAAGTACATATTGTACTCATTAACAACATTCAAATAAGATACAAAATGTAAAAATTCTTCTTCTGACCCCTCCCACACAATAAAGATGACATCGACATATCTTAGATAGGTCTTAATATTCTTTAAGAAGGGATTTTGAGATGAATAAATAAGCTTATCTTCAAGGTGTGCCAGGAACAAGTTTGCAAGAGTACATGATACAGGTGTCCCCATTGCTGTGCCCACCAATTATTTGTACCACAAGTCTCCAAAAGTGAAGGCATTGTGGGACAGTACAAACAATAAGGCTTCACAAATAAATTCTATCAGTTTTGGATCTTGGTGATTTACTGTTAGAATATCTCTGATGACTTCAATCGCTAGATTTTGTGGGATGCGCGTACAAAGGCTTTCTACATCGATGGATACAAGTTTGTATCCATCTTGCCATGTTATTTGATCTAAATGTCTGGCAAAATCATTAGAATCCTTTACAAAGGATGGAATGGTCCAAAGGATTGGTCTAAGTAGCCAGTCCAAGAATTTTGATAAAGGTTCAGTAAATGAACCCTCCCTGGACACTATAGGGCATCCGGGGGGTCCACCAGAGATTTATGAACCTTAGGTAATTGATACCAATAAGGTCTCCAAGGAGAGCAGACAAACAGTTTTTCAGCCTGTTTTTTATCCAAAACATTTAACTGCACATATTTTCTTAAAAGATTTCTCAGTTCCTCATTAAATTTGTGAGTAGGATCACTATTCAACAATTGATATGTTACCGCGGAATGTAATTGTCGCTTTGCCTCTCTTATGTAGTCTTCTTCTTTTAATACAACTATCCCTCCGCCCTTGTCTGCTTTTTTAATGAGTATTTTGTCCCATTTTTTTATATAATCTAGGGCTAACAGCTCTTCAACAGTAAGATTATTTCTTGGGGCTGGGTATATTAAAGCTTCAATCTCCTTACTTACAAGTTCTTTAAATAAGTCTATGTTGTTCCCCGGGGAGGTAGGTGGATAAAAATCCGACTTCACTACACCGGAGAAAAAATCTGATTTCTCTGTGTTAATCAAAATTGTATCTAGTTCTCCAGGCTCCAAACTTAGTAAGATCTCTGTATCATTTTTTACCTCATTCAACGAAGATTCTCTTGCAAAGAAACCCAGAGAACCTATTGTAATAGGTGTTTCTGTAAGTGTACCTTCACCATTGACTTTATTTTTATTTTTATAATGCAGAAAATGTTTGAATAAATGAACTTTTCTGACTGCCTTATACAGATCAACTTTAAAGTCAGTAAATTTAAATTTTTCCTCAACGCAGAAGTTCAATCCTCTGCTTAATAATTTTTCTACATTAGCTGGTATATTGACCAGTTAAGTTGAAGATCTGTATTGGCTCGTCATAGTGAACATTCATGAAACCGCCTTCCTTTTCCCGTAGGTGGAGAGATTTTCTTCGCCCTCTTCCTCTTCTGATTCGCTTCCCAAAGGGTTGCCATCCTGATGGTTTTTTTTTTAGTGTGGCCTTTTTCGGTGGAGGGCGTTCATCCTCTGTATCCTCACTAGGTTCATTATCACTATTACTGGAAACATTAGATTTTTTATTTTTGCTCTTATATTTCTTCTTTTTATTTTTGGATATATTAGGGTGACCTGTTGGATTACTGGGAGTCTTTGGAGTACCTTGAGGGCCTGGCTTATTTGGCCGAGGTTTCTTATTTTTATTATTCTTATACGGCGTTAAATTCTTGTTTCATGCAAAAACATTACCGGAATCATAATCCTGCTTGTCACGCAGGAATTTATAATTCTTTTTCATCTTAATTTCAGCTTGTAAAGGAATTAGCTTTTTGTCAAGTTTTAACAAAAAGCTAGCCCAGTCCTGTTTCTTAATAAATCTAGATTCGAGTTCTCTTCTCAAAATCTTCAATTTCTCATTGATGAGCTCATGTTCTTTCTCATTCTTTTTTAAGACTGCTTTCAATAAATTTTCGGAACTGGTTGCTAAAATTTCCTCCCACTCCTTGACAAAATCAGGATCGTCTTTACCAAATGCCATTGCTTTAAATATTCTCAGGCCCCTAGGGACTAGTTTTGCTGTAACATACGTCAGACGCCATGTCAGGACCCGTAGAAGCGGCTACTGAGTCGCGAAACGGTCACCGTCGTCCTCCGTTCATGCACCTCCCTCCCCCACCGCAGTATTTCCTAGATGTACGTTGGGAAATTAAATAAATCTGAAGATCGTTAAATGGTGAGTGCCGCTGTCTTATTTCTATTTGGAAGATATATATATATATTATATTATATTTAATATATTATATATATATATATACACCTATACATACACATACACTATAGTATACACTGAGTAGTCTCGAAAGCTTGCTATTTGTTACCATCTTCTCGGTTAGCCATTAAGAGGTATCAATCTCTGAGAACTCTCAGATTGTAATATTTATCTATCTACTGTCTAACATGGTACAAACATTATATATTACCTTATCAATATCCTTCTTACACCAATCATTGACAAGATTGTAAATACAAAGACAAGGATTCCCAACGCCAACGCAAGTAAGATTTCCAATCCATAACAGAAGTTGGACTCAAAATGAAGTGTTCGCACTTGTGGATTCCACCATTACCTGATGGACAAGATTCTGTAGTGATGGCAACAGGTTCTTTAGTTTCAATGGCAACAATCTGAATGGGTTCTTCCAACCTAACTGTCCGTAATACGAGAATCAATACCAATCCAGAATCAATCAAGTTGGAGGTACTCTCACAGTTAATGAAAGTGAATTCTGAAAATTGACCAGGTTTGGAAAAGAAGTTCCATGTTCAACAGTACTTAATTTGAGGTATCTGGAGATCTGAATAACCTCCTCAACAATTACCCAAACTTAGGCATTGCTTGCTTAAAGGCGTGCCAAGCAGAAATTAAATAAATATCTAGAACAACCACAATATAGGCAGAGTCCGAGATCGCCTTGACGTCTCTTCTCAGTGGCTTAAACTGGCTGCACCTACCTCCATAGGTTCCCGTACAGGTGAGATATGAAATAGGAAAATGAAATTCAGCTCACCCACTCTTGTTCCTGGCCAGCCTGTCGCATGGAGTTGTCCCGGTCTGGACGTATTGCAATCCAAGAAAGAAGAAAGAAGCGCCAGCAAGAACAGGAAGGGTTAATCCAGTTAAAATATGTACTTTATTGTCTTCATGCTAAAACATTTTGTACGCAGGTAGTTAGATGACCCCAGCTACAGTTCAAATCCCACGCGTTTCGACAGTTATGTCTTATTCATGGATATGCGTTATTAGCATGAAGACAATAAAGTACATTTTGTAACTGGATTAACCCTTCCTGTCCTTGCTGGAACTTCTTTCTTCTTTCTTGGCATACAGGTGAGAAGACCAACTCGAGAAGAATGACAAAACCCCCTGCCATTCATCATGTTTCTCCAAAATTCTTTGTGCTGTTTGAATCGCCAAAGTAATGGCCTCCCCAAAGGAACAGCTGCAAGCTGGAAGAGCACAGTAACAGGCTGGGTCTGCTTTGAAGAGAACAACAGTAAAGAACCTGGTAAGAACTGCAACCCCTGTGTCTGTCCTCTTCTTTTGCACCTTCCTGCACCACAAATACCACCACCATCCCTATAGACTTTCTTATAAAACCCCAGGGGCCCGCTCCACCTGTGGAGAGTGTTTCTATACATGTTGCCACAACATCTTTCCCCTGGGAACCCACACAAGCAGCTCTGGTCATCCCTGACCAGATTGCACAAGTGGCATCACGATAAACTTTATAGACTTTTTTCCACTGTAAATACCTTTTTACATGCTCGGTCAGGCTAGGGCTATGCTTAAAAGGACATCCACGTTAGCCGTATCACGTTACAGCAGAGCCCAACATTCTGTAACGCTGACCGCTAATGTCGGGTGCTTGCTATGAACTCTTGTCCATAGAAACGCGCTGTTTACTATGGATACAGCTTCACAGGAAGCCCCAGGCAGCGTGATTATCCAGGATGCACAGGAAAATGTTGTCAGCAACGTTTCCATGTGCACTCTGCAAAAGCTCACTGCCCGGGGCTTCCTGTGAAGCTGTATCCATAGTAAACAGCGGGTTTCTATGGACCAGCATTTATAGGAAGCACCCGACGTTAGCGGTCAGCGTTACAGCACGCTGGGCTCTGCTGTAACGTGATCCGGATAACGTAGATTACTTCTTATGTGTGGCCCTAGCCTCAGGGCTACGACTGTCGGGATTGCCACTGTGGCATCCACCTGACTACACAACCCATATCTATGTGGTAAGCTCGGTTCTGCTCACATATCTCTGTAGTAAGCTCAGTTCTGCTCCCTTATCTCTGTAGTAAACTTGGTTCAGCTCTATTATCTCTATAGCAGGCTCGGTTCTGCTCCGATCCGATCAGTGGCGTAACTACCGAGGTCACAGCAGTTGCAAGTGCAGGCCGGGCCCAGCGGCTCAGGGGACCCGGGGGCCTGCCTAGTCTAGGTCTAGCAAAGAAGCAGCAGCAGTCTGTCAGCAAGAGTGAGCTGCTTCTCAGACAGTTTCACTTCCTCAATTCAACTACCAGTAAGGAGTTGCTGGGCTCCGCCTCCTTCAGACCTGTGTGTGTGTGTGATGTTTCTGCAGTCTGCACTGATTCCTGGCCTTGCAGGAGGAGAGAGAGAAGCAAAAGTGAAGATTTATGCTGGACAAGAGAAAGCCAACAGGTGAGGGGGGCCCCGGGCAGTGCCAGTGTGTGCCAGTGCCAGGCTGCCGCAAGCTACGGTGTGTGACTGGCAGCAGGTGAGGGGGGCCGGGGGCAGGGCCAGTGTGTTCCAGTGCCAAGCTGCCGCCAGCTAGGGTGTGTGACTGTATGTGAGTGTGCGTGTGAGACTGTGTGTGTCTGTGTGTGCGCATGTGTGTGTATGAACGTGTGCGTGACCGTGTGTGTGAGACTGTGTGTATCTCTGTCTGTGAGTACATGATTGTGTGTGACTGTGTGTGACTATGTGTGTGTTTGACAGTGTGTGTGACTGTGTGTGTGTTTGACCATGTGTTTGACCGTGTGTGACTGTGTGTGTCTGTGCGACTGTATGTGTGTGTGTGGGCTGTACAGGGGGCAGTGGGACTGGGTGTCGGGGGCTGTACAGTGGGCATGGTGTCTGTGTGTGTGGGGGGAGGACTGTACAAAGGCAGTATGTCTGGGTGAGTGGGACAGGTTGAACAGGGGGCAGTGTGTCTGTGGGGAGGATGTATGCTATATGGAGGGCTATGAGACTGCATTATTGTGTTATACTATATGAAGGGCTGTGATGCTGTATTATATTATCTGGAGGGCTGTGATGCCACATTATATTATCTGGAGGGCTGTGATGCTGCATTATATTATATGAAGGGATGTGACACTGCATTATATTATATGAAGGACTGTGACGCTGCATTATATTCTCTGGAGGGCTGTGATGCTGCATTATATTATATGAAGGGATGTGACACTGCATTATATTATATGAAGGACTGTGACGCTGCATTATATTCTCTGGAGGGCTGTGACGCTACATTATATTATATGAAGGGCTGCGACACTGCATTATATTATCTGGAGGGCTATGAGGCTGCATTATATTATCTGGAAGGATGTGACGCTGCATTATATTATGTGGAGGGCTGTGATGCTGCATTATATTATCTGGAGAGCTATGAGGCTGCATTATATTATATGAAGGGCTGTGATGCTGCATTATATTATCTGTAGGGCTATGAGGCAGCATTATATTTTCTGGAGGGCTATGAGGCTATGTTATACTATGATGGAGGAACATATATACCAGGATAAGGGTATATTCCAGGAGGAGGACCATATATAGCAGGATAAGGGTCAGTAATACATAATGAAGGGGAGAGAGGTCAACTTGTGAGTCTTTATAGGATTTAGAACATTACATGGGGCCCGTACATCTGACCAATGTGTGCACGCACTAGGAAGGGGGGGGGGGCAGGTCCAAATTTCGCATCGGGGCCCTTTGGACTCTAGTTATGCAACTGGCTCTGATATCTCTGTAGTAAGCTCATTTCTGCTCCCATATGTCTGTAGTAAGCTCGGTTCTGTTCTCTTATCTTTATAGTAAGCTCGGTTCTGCTCTCTTATCTCTGTAGTAAGCTCGGTTCTGCTCCCGTATCTCTGTAGTAAGCTTGGTTCTGTTCTCTTATCTCAGTAGTAAGCTCGGTTCTGCTCCCATATCTCTCTAGTAAACAAAAAACGAATGAACCGTGCATACAGTGAACGTGTCTGTAGAACTGTGTTCACACCACCAAAAGACTGAAACACACAAAACAGTCAAACAAACGTGTAAAATACTCCGTTGTAAAGAAAAACAGTAAAAAGCAAGTGCTGCTAAAAAAGTAGTAAAACAGGGTATTTAGTTGATACGTTTTTTGAAAAAAATGTATGCTAAGCTGCTTTACCTTTTCATGGTAACCCTTGTCAGAGCAGTCCCTATCTGTTGTATTCAGCAACCTGACCATTTGTATTGGTACCTATATGAGCAGGATCCAGACAGGTCCAAGGTCTGACATGGACTGAATGCAAAAGACAGATTTTTATGTGCAGGGCTCAAGGGGGAAGGGCGGGAGGTTCCCCTATCTTGCAAAGGCAAGAAACATAATAGACAAAAACCTAATGAACCATGCACACAGTGAACGTGTCTGTAGGACAGCGTTCACACCACCAAAAGACTGAAACACAAAAACACAGTAAAACAAATGTGTAAAATACTCTATTGTAAAGCAAAACAGTAAAAAACAAGTGCTGCTAAAAAAGTAGTAAAGACAGGGTATTTAGTTGATACGATTTTTAAAAAAAATGTATGCTAAACCGCTTTACCTCTTCATGGTAACCCTTGTCAGAGCAGTCCCTATCTGTTGTATTCAAAAACTTGACCATGTGTATCGGTACTTACATTAGCAGGATCCAGACAGGTCCAAGGACATGCATATGAATGCAGAAGACAGCTTTCTATGTGCAGGGCTCATGGGGGAAGGGTGGGTCTATTATGTTTCTTGCCTTTGCAAGGTAGGGGAACCTCCCGCCCTTCCCCCATGAGCTCTGCACATAAAAAGCTGTCTTCTGCATTCAGTCCATGTCAGACCTTGGACCTGTCTGTATCCTGCTCATATAGGTACCAATACACATGGTTGAATACAACAGATAGGGACTGCTCTGACAAACATTACCATGAAGAGGTAGAGCGACTTAGCATACATTTTTTGCAAAAAAAACGTATAAACCAAATACCCTGTTTTTACTACTTTTTTAGCAACACTTGCTTTTTACTGTTTTTCTTCACAACCAGTGGCGTAGCGTGGGGGAGGGCGGTCCGCCCCGGGCGGCACATGTGTGGGGACGGCAGCAGGGCTGCATTTACATGGCAGGGGAGCGCAAGCGGTTTTTTGTTTTTTTTTCTTTACCTCCCTCCCCCAGACTCCATATGAAAACTGGAGTCTTTGTGGGGGAGGGTGTCGCCGCTGGCACTGCATTGCTGCTGGGCGCCCGCATGTACTGCCCAGCTCCCGGCCCCTCAGCGCTGAGAGCGATCACGCTTCACGCTGACAGGAAGCCGCTGGCAGCTCTGCTGCTTCCTGTCCCGAAATGGCTGCAAGTGCTGGTGCGGTGGTGGCAGCTGCGGTGGTGGCAGATCCTCCACCCAGCTGGCCCCCCATGGACCCAGAGAGGTGAGGGAAACTGTGCAGGGGATAGGCGACAGGGGGGCAGAGGAGAAGAGGACAGTGGGGCAGAGGATAAGAGGACAGGGGGGCAGAGGGACAGGAACAGGGGGCAGAGGAGAAGAGGACAGGGGGGCAAAGGAAAAGAGGACAGGGGGGCAGGAGGACAGGGACAGTGGACCAGAGGAGAAGAGGACAGGGGGGGCAGAAGGACAGAAACAGGGAGCAGAGGAGAAGAGGACAGGGGGGCAGAGGAGAAGAGGACAGGGGGGCAGAAGGACAAGAACGGGGGGCAGAGGAGAAGAGGACAGGGGGGCAGGAGGACAGGAACAGGGAGCAGAGGAGAAGAGGACAGGGGGCAGAGGAGAAGAGGACAGGGGGGCAGAAGGACAGGAACAGGGGGGCAGAGGAGAAGAGGACAGGGGGGCAGAGGAGAAGAGGACAGGGGATCAGAGCGACAGGAACGGGGGGCAGAGGAGAAGAGGACAGGGGGGCAGGAGGACAGGAACAGGGGGACAGAGGAGAAGAGGACAGGGGGGCAGAAGGACAGGAACAGGGGGCAGAGGAGAAGAGGACAGGGGGCAGAGGAGAAGAGGACAGGGGGCAGAAGGACAGGAACAGGGGGCAGAGGAGAAGAGGACAGGGGGGCAGAGGGACAGGACCAAGGGGGCAGAGGAGAAGAGGACAGGGGGGCAGGAGGACAGGAACAGGGGGACAGCTCTGCTGCTTCCTGTCCCGAGATGGCTGCAAGTGCTGGTGCGGTGGTGGCAGCTGCGGTGGTGGCAGATCCTCCACCCAGCTGGCCCCCATGGACCCAGAGAGGTGAGGGAAACTGTGCAGGGGATAGGCGACAGGGGGGCAGAGGAGAAGAGGACAGTGGGGCAGAGGATAAGAGGACAGGGGGGCAGAGGGACAGGAACAGGGGGCAGAGGAGAAGAGGACAGGGGGGCAAAGGAAAAGAGGACAGGGGGGCAGGAGGACAGGGACAGTGGACCAGAGGAGAAGAGGACAGGGGGGGCAGAAGGACAGAAACAGGGAGCAGAGAGGAGAAGAGGACAGGGGGGCAGAGGAGAAGAGGACAGGGGGGCAGAAGGACAAGAACGGGGGCAGAGGAGAAGAGGACAGGGGGGCAGGAGGACAGGAACAGGGAGCAGAGGAGAAGAGGACAGGGGGCAGAGGAGAAGAGGACAGGGGGGCAGAAGGACAGGAACAGGGGGGCAGAGGAGAAGAGGACAGGGGGGCAGAGGAGAAGAGGACAGGGGATCAGAGCGACAGGAACGGGGGCAGAGGAGAAGAGGACAGGGGGGCAGGAGGACAGGAACAGGGGGACAGAGGAGAAGAGGACAGGGGGGCAGAAGGACAGGAACAGGGGGCAGAGGAGAAGAGGACAGGGGGCAGAGGAGAAGAGGACAGGGGGGCAGAAGGACAGGAACAGGGGGCAGAGGAGAAGAGGACAGGGGGGCAGAGGGACAGGAACGGGGGGCAGAGGAGAAGAGGACAGGGGGCAGGAGGACAGGAACAGGGGGACAGAGGAAAAGAGGACAGGGGGGCAGAAGGACAGGAACAGGGGGCAGAGGAGAAGAGGACAGGGGGGCAGAGGAGAAGAGGACAGGGGGGCAGAAGGACAGGAACAGGGGGGCAGAGGACAGGGGGGCAGAGGAGAAGAGAACAGGGTGGCAGGAGGACAGGAACAGGGGGACAGAGGAGAAGAGGACAGGGAGGCAGGACAGGAACAGGGGGCAGAGGAGAAGAGGACAGGGGGCAGCGGAGAAGAGGACAGGGGGGCAGAAGGACAGGAACAGGGGGGCAGAGGACAGGGGGGCAGAGGAGAAGAGGACAGGGGGGCAGGAGGACAGGAACAGGGGGACAGAGGAGAAGAGGACAGGGGGGCAGAAGGACTGGAACAGGGGGCAGAGGAGAAGAGGGCAGGGAGGAAGAGGAGAAGAGGACAGGGGGGCAGAAGGACAGGAACAGGGGGGCAGAGGAGAAGAGGACAGGGGGGCAGAAGGACCTGAGGACATAGTGGTATACTGTGCACAGCACAGAGCTGAGGACATGGTGATACACTGTCTGTGCACAGCACAGAGCTGAGGACATGGTGGTACACTGTTTGTGCACAGCAGGGAGCTGAGGACATGGTGGTACACTGTCTGTGCACAGCACGGAGCTGGGGACTTGGTGGTACACTGTCTGTGCACAGCAGGGAGCTGGGGACATGGTGCTACACTGTCTCTCGCCGCCTTAAAATCAGTCTGTTTCTCATCCAGGAGAGTTGAACGAGTTACATCCGTTTTTTCGTCCGTTTGGAAACTGCTGTGCGAGTGTCCGACATTTTTCTCAGATCACATCTGTGTGACATCCGTGTTTTTTCTCAGCAGCTATTACTGTAGAATCATTTACAGGAACATTTTACAGTGTTCTCAGCTACAGAATGATAATGTATCAGTGAAAAAAACTGATGCCTCTAGGATGGTCCATGTGCTGTCAGTGTGTGGTCCGTGATTTTGTCGGACCCATAGACTTGCATTGGTGAGTCTCGCGCAGGAATCGCAGACTGTCGCAGCATGTTGCAACTTTTTTCTCATCCTGAATCTGGATGAGAAAAAAGCGTCCGACACACGCCAGTGTGCTCTCAGAGATTGATTGCAATGCGAGAAAATCACACATTGCACTCATCAGAGTTTCACGCCAGTGTGTCTGTACCCTAATACTAAAATCCATATAGTAATCCTACTGGTATGGGGAGGATTTATGGCTCAGTTAGTACACACACCATACTTCATGGTATGGGGAGGATTTATGGCTCAATTAGTACACACTCCATACTTCTCGTTATTAACCTGTTAATGCTCTCTTGTCCACCACACTGCAGTGTCAAAAGAGGACGACAGCGAGGCAGACAGCAACATGGCATCAGAGAGCCCCTGACCTCCAAATAGAAGATCCTCAGATCCCGGTATTGTCACATAATAGTAAGAATAAAATTTTTTGCATTTATATTACACTATGAACTCCACAGTACAGCGGCAAAAAATTGCTCCGGCCCCGGGCCCTCCTTGAGTCCGGCTTGTTGCTATACACTGGGGTTGTGCAGAGTTGGCGGTGCACAGTGACAACCCCAATAGGTGAGTGGCCATTTGGCCCAATACTTACCCCCCAATTGCACCCCTTCTCTTTGTGTTTTAGTATAGTAGTTATATTCTTGTATATAGGGGAAGACAGTGTATACTATGTATACTTCCGGATTATCAACAAACAAAGGGGCGGGAAA
Organism: Allobates femoralis; assembly: GCA_033576535.1. NCBI lineage: Eukaryota > Metazoa > Chordata > Amphibia > Anura > Aromobatidae > Allobates > Allobates femoralis. Next base: position 200,114,006 of record JARQOC010000004.1, on the reverse strand, counting down.
TTTTTCGACTGCCCGGGCGCCACAAACAGTTGCTACGCCACTGTTTACAACAGAGTATTTTACACCTTTATTTGACTGTTTTTTGTGTTTCATATCTCTCTAGTAAGCTCAGTTGTACTCCCATATCTCTGTAGTAAGCTCGGTTCTGTTCCCATATCTCTGTAGTAAGCTCGGTTGTTTTCCATTATCTCTTTAGTAAGCTTGGTTCTGCTCTGCTCTGTAGTAAGTGTAATATTATTAGGGGATAAAATGTTTGGCAATTGGCCCTGATAGGACTTGGGGTTGTACATAGTAGCACCAAGGACTGAAAGGCAATAATACCTAACAAGATGACTATAATGCACTAACCCTCCTCAAGAAACTTTCCCTGCAATAAGTACAGCTATCAGTCATATTAGGATTAGTCCTTAAAGGGACTGTTTAGTTTATGCTGTATCAGCTGGTAATTTAATGTAATGAACAATGCCTAAATGCCTATAATGTGCTAGCCCTAAACAAAAAACATTTCCTGCAATAGCAAGCAGCCACAATTAGGGATGGGCGAATCCTGAAATACTCGGACTCGCTGGACTCTAACGAGTCCGGGTCCGAGACTCGGTACTCGTTGCGAGTCCAGCGAGTCCGAGTAGTAACCTGTACTTTTGCAGTGTATCTATACAGATCTATACAGTATCTATATCTATATCTATACAGATACACTAAAAAGTACCCTAAAAGTAAATCTAAGGGGTTAAAAACAATAAACATTAATACTCACTTCCTGTACTCCTGTACCGGGACCGGTACCGAAGACCTCTGGCTGTTACAGGACCTCCGAGACCACCGGGAGAAGATGGGGAAAAGGACCTTGCAGTTCAGCCAATCAGCATTCGGCTAGCGGTCACATGGGTTGTGACGCGGCTGCACTGTGGTCACATGACAAACCCATGTGACCGCTAGCCGAATGCTGATTGGCTGAACTGCAAGGTCCTTTTCCCCATCTTCTCCCGGTGGTCTCGGAGGTCCTGTAACAGCCAGAGGTCTTCGGTACCGGTCCCGGTACAGGAGTACAGGAGGTGAGTATTAATGCTTATTGTTTTTAACCCCTTAGATTAACTTTTAGGATACTTTTGTAGTGTATCTGTATAGATACACTGCAAAAGTACAGGGACTCGCTACCCCCGAGTAATTCCTAAGGAAACTCGGCGAGTAGCGAGTCCCCCGAGTCCGCTACTATTCGGGCGAGTCCCGAATAGTAGCGAGGAATTCGCCCATCCCTAGCTACAATAGAATACACTAGAATTCACTAGTGTTAAACCCGGGTAGGGAACTCCAGGCCTCAAGAGCTGCAAACAGCGCAGGTTTTCACGATTTCCTTACTATTGCACCGGTGATAGTTTAATCACCTGCACTGGTGATGATTCCAACTCCTGTGCAATATCGTGTACCTTAATGCTCAATACAGTAATGAGCTCGTCATTAATTATAATATTCTGTATTCACTATAATAACAATATAATATTTATTCATTTATATAGCGCTACTAATTCCATAGCACTATGTAGTGGTAATGGTAATGGTCTTGTATAGTACTAATTTTGGTAATATTGTTTTTATGTAATGTGTACTAGAGTTAGCAACAGTGGTATACTGTATATACCGTATGTATAGATCTTCTTTTAAGTGGCGGGGGAAGTCATATGGGGAGACATGTTTTTGGGGGCTCAGGCCCCAGATCTTTTTGGACCCTAGAGACAACCTCTGTCCAATGCCAAATGCAAGTCAGCTCAGGTTTTGTACAATTGGATTTTCATGTGTCAAGGAATAAGTCACTAGTTTTATAAACAAAACTTAAAATATTAAAGTCTCTGTAGATCTCCATGTGATGGAGCACGTTAAGGTACCTTTACACGCGTCAACTTTTCTAGGAATTTCACTTGCAGCTTACTGGTTGCAGTGAAATCATGGACACATTGTTCTATCTTGTTGCTGTGTACAAATGGAACAATATCTCCATGATTTCACTTCAACCAGAAAGTTGCCAGTGAAATTCCTAGAAAAGTTGCCGCGTGTAAAGGTACCTTCACAGTTCTTTTTGTGTCACATACATACAGAGGGCATAATAAAAAAAACTGAATGCCTGAAGGAACTTGAAAGAAACAGTGGAATCCGCTCTGTAAGGAAATTATTTTTTCAGCTCTATACTTCCGCCTGTTCCGTCTCTCCAGTTCATGTCTCCCACAATAAAGATTTATTATTAGCCTTCACTTTATAAGTCTAACCGAGTTGTTTTCAACTGTTCCCCCTCTTCTAGATGCTGGTGTTTGCATAATACACTGATTACAGTCTGTAATCTCATAAAAAGTGAATTTGTAAACATAAATCACACTAAGTGAATTATAAACTATGCAACAGAGTAAGGCTAGAGCCACACCTGTGGTACCAAATGCAGATCCTGTTCTGGCTTTGAGCTGTAAAAATGCTCAAAACCGAGGCAGGATCCGCAGCCCATAAGAGCTTCCGGATTTGCAGCCTGCGGTAAAAATCATGCAGGCTGCAGTTTTCGGAGCGGTTTGCAAAGCGCAGCAGGCTTGCTATAATGGGCTCCTATGGGAGCCCATCAGGCTACCGCAAGGCACATGTGAATGCATGCGGTGGCCGAATACTTTGTTCATCCCTGCTGCTGCTGCAGGGATGAACAAAGGGTTAATGTTAATAATAGATGTGGGCACCATGTCTTCAGGGATTGCGCACCCTCCCTAGAGACATGGTGACCATATGGGGCAGCATATGAAGGGCTAATTAGGTGAATTACTGTATTGCCGGCATTTACTATTTTATGAATTAAAGCCGGCGGCTCCTTGCTGTGGAGGAGATACAGTACGTAATGTGCGTACTGTATCTGCTGCTATCCAGGGTCCTGTAAGCTTTAACATTAGTTCTATGGCGGTGCGCTGCCCATAGAACTAATGTGAAAGCTTTCAGGACCATGGATAGCGGTAGATACAGTACGCACATTACGTACTGTATCTCCTCCACAGCGAGGAGCCGCCAGCTTTAATTCATAAAATAGTAATAGTAAATGCAGACAATAGCCGGCAATACAGTAATACATCTAATTAACCCTTCTTATGCTGCCCCATATGGTCACTATGTCTCTAGGGAGGGTGGGCACTCCCTGGAGACATGTTGACCACATCTATTATTAACATTAACCCTTTGTTCATCCCATGCATATTATGAGCAATCTGGTTACCGGATCCATGTTTAAAGACACATTTTGAACACAAAATGTGTCTGACGGCTCATGCAATTACTACACCCAGATCTGGATGCGGTAATCGCAATGAGCCTTCCAAATGTGACCCTAGCCTTATTCAACCTCTATTAAACTTAAAGGCTCATTTCTCTTATTTATCTACTGCAATACTATATCACTCTTGCTTATAAACTTCATAACTTCAACCTACTGGTCAATAAATAACTATATTACTTAAAGGATTTTGTTCACCTGCAGTGACAGTTTAAGGAATGAATATCCCTTGATACAATCCGTTTCCAAAGGAGTTTCAAACCAATACACCGTTTGAGGTTCAATGAGATGTACTCAGTTATAGGTCGTTCTGTATGTATATATATCGTCCCTAAGTCCAAGGTCCAACCCGACCCTCAGTTCAAAGTCCTACAATCGTGGTGGCCAGATAATTTCATCAATGACCAACCATTGATATGGTTTGTCTTAGCAAAAAACCGCTCGGCACGTTTCGTCTCTCACGAATAGCTTGAGAGGCTCTTCAGGGGCATCAGTAAACATGCTATATCCGGTAAGTAGGGTCACACAAGTCAGATGTGATCCTAATGTTATGAGTCCAGTATTGAGACCCAAAAAGATCCAAGTTATGGAAAATCACAGGTGGCTGTCAGGTAATTTTATAAGGTGGGATGCTGTTTGTATAGTTCCCATAGGTTTTTATGTTAACTCTCAGTTGGGCGTAGTATCTGCTATGGTACCAGCTTCCTTAGTCCCTTCTTAATGTAAAACATTATATTCCCACCCGTTTTCAGTTCCCAGATGTCACCGGATGTCAGTGTCTGTATAGCCTCTAGAGATATTCCTCCATTCCACTTTATCAGAGGATCATGTTGCTGTTCCGTCTGGTAGATGAGGAGTTAATGGTCTTTGTCTGTATCTGACAGTTCTGTTGTACAGTCTTATATTGGTAACAGGGAGCAGCACCAAAGCCGCACCACTAGAGGAGCCCGCCACAGGAGCACAGAGGGAGAAACCAAGGTTCATTTTGAATATGATTCATCCCTATACCAAATAAGAGGGAGCCAGGCACAGCAGGCAGCTGCAGCGTCCAGAGAAGGTTATCCCGGAGACCACACAGGAGGAGAGACAGACAAAGAAAGAGAGTGCAAGTCAGGCTACAGCAGGCTGTGCTTCAGAAATGATACAAAGCAGAGGAGGCCTTATACCCACTTGCTGTGGGAACCCAATGTGCAACCCTGTCACGCGTCGGTGCCCTGGACATATTTACCTGCAAGTCATCAGTAAAAAGGTAAAAGAGATTTCCTGCGTGTGTGCATTCTTCACTTCTACTCCCAGCATCCTCTATAGACTATTCCAGCTCTCCCTAAACAATCTCAGCTCCACTATAACCTGCTTCCCCTTACTACGCTGCCCCGGAGGTCCCAGTCCTGCCTGCAGAGGACTATAACATCTCAGCCGCAATACCACCGACCTCCGGAGGACTGTGGCAGCGATGGTGACATCTCACCAGGTACTGCAGGTGGCGTCACGACAAACTATCAACTTGTACATACTCCCCTGTATATAATTCCCCCTTTTTCAATAGAATAGTCCCCCGGGACACGGAGTCAGGCGCAGTCGCCATTCCCTGTGACACAGTTAACCCCCTTTGCCACCTGATACCCGAGTACGACACACCAGTAGAAGGTTTTCGATATAAATCTGTGCTGATTTTATATCCAGGAATAACTGTAAGGCTTAGGGTACTTTTACACGCGGCAATTTTTCTAGGAATTTCACTGGCAATTTGCTGGTTGCAGTGAACTCATGGACACCTTGTTCTATCTTGTTGCTGTGTACAAATGGAACAATGTCTCCATGATTTCACTGCAACCAGTAAGTTGGCAATGAAATTCCTAGGAAAGTTGCCGCGTGTAAAGGTACCCTTAAAGGGAACCTGTCACCCCATGTAAGCACCCTAACCTGTCAATACCTGTCCCTGCAACACCCAAATTCTTTCTGAATCACCCCTGTCTGAGCTCTTTGGTGTTTGTAAAAGTGAAATAGTATGTTTTAATAACTTCAGGATTTTTGTCAGGTGGGCATTTCTGACAGTGGGGCAGTGTCCCCAGGGCTGCGCCCCCTCCTCTCCAATTACGCCCCCATGGGCATAATCCTTCATGCATGAGCACGCTTTCTTATTTCAAATGCTCCTGCTCTGAATTCTATGATGCGGCATCACGTTATGCCGGTGCGTGTCATTGCCGGTGATGCACAGTTCGCCGGGTGTAAGGCAGCCTTCAGCATGCCTTCTGCGCATGCTCTGAAGGTGGCTTGTGACGCGTGGAGCAGAAGATCCGGATATGATCCAGCACGCGTTATTAAAGCCAGTGGTGTAACTAGGTTTGCCAGCGCCCGGGGCAAAGATGTGTTTTGGCGCCCCCCCAAAGTAGGTGAGGACCAGGGGGAAAAGGGGGGGAAACTGCTGTCAGATTCCAGCTCCGCCCCCCCCTAATGCAGCCCTGGTTGAGGAGCGGGGGGGAGGGTGTTTATATACCCCATACCCCCATATATATAGCCCTCCATATATACACCCCCACACACCTATACCAGATGTACCACATACCCCCATATACAGCCCTCCATATATACACCCCACACACCTATACCCAGATATACCCCATACCCCCAGCGGACACATCAGTAAGCAGCAGAGAGACGATTACTTGGTGTTTGTCCTCCTCCACAGTGCGGAGCCCCGGGACACACAGAGCCCTGTGCTGCGGCCCTGGTGACAGGGAGGAGTGGGCACAGGACCCTGCTGAGCCCGGGGAAGATTGATGGAGGAGGGGAAGATTAATAGAGGAGAGCCGGCAAATAACGGCAAGAAGAAATGTAAAATAACAATAAAAACCTTGTGCGCACTTGTGCTGAGTTCCTCATGCCCATGGGAGCCGCGGCTCGTCATACTGGACTCTGTGCTCTGCTGCGCACAGCTCACAGGAGAGCGGGGAGGTCTGGACTCAAGTCAGTGCTCTGCAGCGCACCGCTGTCTCCTCTATCAGACCCCATAGACCGGTCACAAGATCACCGGAGCCATCAACCCTGGGGACAACTGCTACTCCGTGGGCAGCGTCAGTGACGTCTGGGGAAGGGGGGTGCCACCAGCGCCCCCTGCTGAGTCGCGCCCGGGGCAAAGGGTCTGGCTGCACCCCCCTAGATACGCCCCTGATTAAAACATACTATTTCACTTTTACAAACACCAAAGAGCTCAGACAGGGATGATTCAGAAAGTATTTGGGTGCTGCAGGGACAGGTATTGACAGGTTATGGGGCTTACATGGGGTGACAGGTTCCCTTTAAATCCAAAAATTGAATAGTTCTCTCTTAATGAAATATAGTAAATGTAAGATTTAAGTCATTTTTATTCAAATAATCAGAAAAAGCCTGTACAGATGTAGTTGGACCGCACCACACAAAACAATTGATCATCTATGAATCTAAAGTACCGCACAATAGACTCAGAGAATGGATTATGAGTAGTGAAAAGATATTTCTCTTCCCAAAAAGCCATCATTAAATTTGCGATGGTAGGGGAGAACTTGGCCCCCATCGAAGCTCCATTAATCAGTAAATAAAATTTAGAGTTGAAAAGAAAAAAGTTGCTGATCATGAGACAATCCACAACCCATAAAATATAATCCTGTAAATCTGAAGGATAATTACTATATTTACATAGATGAAAGTGCAAGGCTTTCAATGCGACTGCTCGTGGAATAGAGGTGTAAAGCAACACCACATCCAATCCACATATAGCAATCATCCCATGTTAAGTCAGTTATCTAGTCAATTATGTCACCTGTGTCCCTTAGATGACCAGGGGTGCGGTTGTAACAGGTGGTCAACCCATTCCCCCAAATGTTCAGTGAGTGAGCCAATACCACTGACTATGGGTCTCATGGGTGGAGGCATAATGCCCCTGTGGATTTTAGGCAAACCATGCATGATGGGGATTACTGGCTTGTCACAAACCAAATAATCCTTAATTTTCTGTGTGAAAAATGCCAGGCAGAAACCCTCATGAATGATGTGTTTAGTTTGATCATTAATACTTTTGATGGGATTCTCCCTGAGTTTATTATATATGGAACAATCATTAAGCATTGATTCCATTTGGTTGCAGTAATCATTGGCAGTGGCGTAACTACCGCGGTCGCAGCGGTTGCGGCTGAGACCGGGCCCGCCCTCTGGGGGCCCCGTGCTTCCAGCCGCCCGCCGTGACCACGATAGCGCTGGACGAGGAGTGGAGAGAGGATGGGAAGTGAGAGAAGCCTCACTTCCCGCAGCTGTGCCCGCCCCTCCTCTCCTCTGTGCAGAAACCGGCAGACAGGTACTCGCGCTAGCACCATCCCCCCCCTCCTCACCTAAGGGGCCCCCGGAGGTACAGGGCGCCAACCCCATGCGACCGCTGCGCCTGCTTTACATGGATGTGCATCCCTCAGGACGCACATCCATGTCACTGCATGGCGCTTTGCCCGGCGGGTCCGCAAGCGACCGATTACAGTCGCCAAAAGACTGGCAGGCGCGGCAGTTTTAAAGTTCTCGCGGCCACTGCTGCTGCACTGTGATGAGGTCATGTGACCTCCTCACAGACAGGACGCAGGTGGCGGCAGGAGCAGTAACGGTGAGCTCCTGAAGGAACTTTTCTCTTCACTCCCCTGGGCTCTGGGTCGGATTTCATCGCTGTAGTTACCTGAATGGCTGCACTGTACCTGCTGACCTGGTGGAGGGCTCTGTTACCAGCCTGTTACCTGGGGCAAGGTGATCCATGGTAGGGCAGTGCTGGGCACAGTGCCCCATTCCTTATGGCTATCCCCCAGCTTGTGTCTGCAGGGCACTGGCCAGAGCTGGGGGATGGATGGCCTCTGTGGACTGTGATCTACAGCTCTGTAGTAGTGTGTGTGTGGAGTGTGTGTGTCTGTGTGTGGGTGTGTGACACAAACGTCTCTGAAAAAAAACTTTTAAGGCCCCTTTCACATCAGCATTTTGCTGATGTCTGCGGCCAATCCGGCAGGTGGCGCCACATCTGCCGGATCTGCCACCTAACTGCCGCACTTGCGTTTCGGATCTGGCAAGCCCCATGTATTCTCTATGGGCTTGCGGTCTGGTGTGGCAAGTGCGGTTACGCCGGATCCGGCACTTGCGGCCACAAAAAAAAAGCTGCAAGCAGTGTTTTTTCTTTGCGGCCGCAAGTGCCGGATTTGCCGCATCCGGTAGAACCACACTTGCCGCACTGGACCACAAGCCTCATAGAGAATACATGGGGCTTCCCAGATTCGAAACGCAAGTTTGGCGCCACCTCCCGGATCGGCCGCAAACATCAGAAAAACGGTAATGTGAAAGGAGCCTTTAAGTGTTTTTTTTCAGAGAAGTTTTGATAGGGCTATCACGCTGCATTATATTATTTGTAGGGCTATGAGGCTGCATTATATTATCTGGAGAGCTATGACGCTGCATTATATTATCTGTAGGGCTATGAGGCTGCATTATATTATTTGTAGGACTATGAGGCTGCATGATATTATCTGTAGGGCTGTGAGGCTGCACTATATTATTTGTAGAGCTATGAGGCTGCATTATATTATTTGTAGGGCTATGAGGCTGCATTATATTATCTGGAGAGCTATGACACTGCATTATATTATCTGTAGGGCTATGAGGCTGCATTATATTATCTGTAGGGCTATGAGGCTGCATTATATAATATGGAGGGCTATCACGCTACATTATATTATCGGGAGGGCTATCACGCTGCATTATATTATCTGGAGGGCTATGAGGCTGCATTATATTATCTGGAGGGCTATGAGGCTGCATTATAATATCTGTAGGGCTATGAGGCTGCATTATATTATATGGAGGGCTATCACGCTGCATTATATTATCTGGAGGGCTATTACACTGCATTATATTATCTGTAGGGCTATCACGCTGCATTATATTATCTTGATAGCTATGACGCTGCATTATATTATTTTTAGAGCTATGAGGCTGCATTATATTATCTGTAGGGCTAGGAGGCTGCATTATATTATATGGAGGGCTATCATGCTGCATTATATTATTTGGAGGGCTATCACGCTGCATTATATTATCTGTAGGGCTATTACGCTGCATTATATTATCTGGCGGGCTATCACGCTGCATTATATTATCTGGAGAGCTATGACGCTGCATTATATTATCTGCAGGGCTATGAGGCTGCATTATATTATATGAAGGGCTATGACACTGCATTATATTATCTGGAGAGCTATGACGCTGCATTATATTATCTAGAGAGGTATGACGCTGCATTATATTAACTGTAGGGCTATGAGGCTGCATTATATTATATGGAGGACTATGAGGCTGCATTATATTATATGAAGTGCTAGGAGACTGCATTATATTATTTGGAGGGCAATGAGACTGCTTTATATTATATGGAGGGCTATGATGCAGCATTATATTATATGTATGGCTATGAGGCTGCATTATTCTATGTGAAAGGAAATGAGGCTGCATTATACTATAATGGAGGACCATATATACCAGGATAAGGGCATATTCCAGGAGGAGGACCCTATATAGCAGGATGAGGGACATTAATACTTAATGAATGGGAGAGGGGTCAATTTGTGAGTCTTTATAGGATTTAGAACGTTATATAGGGCCCATACATCTGACTGATGTGGGCGCGCGAGGAAAGGGGGAGGGCCCAGGTCCAAATTTCGCACCGGGGCCCTTCAGACTCTAGTTACGCCACTGATCATTGGAATTTAAAATAACCACAATACCCCCTTGTCAGACATCCTGAATACAATGTTGTCCATTTTTTTTCCATTCAGATAGTGCCTGGCGTAAGTGTGGAGATAAATTGAACCATTATAGACAGCCTATATCTCCTTCTGCTGCTATATCGGGAAATATCACCTCAAGGAATTTCAATTCTTCTTGTGTGATAGCCATTTAATACAATCCTTATTTTAAACACATATCCCGGATTCTGCAGAGGAATTTGTCCATTTTAAAAGAAGATCCAGTGCTTGACAAAATTTTGGCTCCAGGTTGTAGAATTGTTGCTAAAAAAGCTTCTGCGCTAGGCAATTTATTGTCCCCTAGTTTTTTTAACCCTTTAAAAAGGCACAATACCTGGTTTGATTGCAATGTTTTTTTTAAAATGTGGTGCAAACCGCTGTCAAACTTGAGCTGTTGCCCTCAGATGCACTACTTTCAATGATTTTAATCATCAAAAGTCTCATCATATTCGCAGCTACATAAATTGTAACAGTAGATATGTAGTGTTCTGCATCAAATGTATAAGCTGCGATCTTTGTTATGTGGGCTGCACTTCCCGCAAGCTAAAGAGACGTATTGGTGAGCACTTGCGGGATGTGATCAATTATAATACTCTGCTAAATTCCACAAGGAATGCCTTAGCGGCTTCCAAGCATTTTGCTATGTATCACAACCACAGTATCACATCCATGCATATCTATGGAATTGAAAAATTAACCTCTTCAGGCTGGGGTGGAGACAATATTCAAGCGCTATTCACCTTGGGAAATGTTCTGGACTTTTGTGTTGGGGACTAGATATTCCTCTGGAATGAATCTCAGACGTGATTTAATGTTCCATTACTGATCCTCTTGTTTCATGCCATACTTTGTGGGTAATATTACTGGGGAATTTTATATTTTTCTCTAATTTACATGGAAAACAGCCCCTCCAATTTCTTAAATACTATGATAACAAAAAACACTGGCACAATACATGGTGGTCAATAGCCGTCAGGCTTTACTTAGGGTTATAAATCCAAAGATCCGATAAAGCATAAATATTCAAAATCTCAAAGTTCAAATGGGAAAAATATCCATTAAAGGTGTATTCAAACAACCGTCCAAATAGTTAACCGCCCTATGAACTGGGCGTGACTTTCCCCAACCGGGCTCCGTAACTACTGGAGCCCCCACCCCAAACTCAACAACCAAGACTCGACCATGCATTGAAGTCCAAGATTAAATACATCTAAGCCAATATCGCTAAGATGGATTCCGTCATGACGGTGCATACCAGGGGTAAATCCCTTCTAAATCAAATGGAGATATGATAACCCCCAATTTTTAACAAGAATTTTGCTATAGACTGTTTATTCTTTTCATAATATTGTCCAAGAACCAAAATTCAGGTCCAGACCAACATAGGTGAGGAACCACCTTGGAAAACATTAACACAGTTTGAGGAAACATATTTCTCATAGCGAGAAAATCCTGCTTCATCTGCCAGATTAAGCTCAATGTGTCAATATCTCCGATGTCGTTGCCACCTAAATTAACTATTATCAGCAAATCAGGACTAGGAGCAAAAGAAGTAACTTTGGCAATAACACGTAAAGATTATTCCATCGCATTCCTCTGCGACCAAACCAGAACAGAGATACTTAGACCTGTTGAGAGATAAATTCAATGAATAAGCCTGTTGCTGGGCCCTCCTCTTCGCCCAGAAAATGAAAGAGTGTCGTACAATCCATACAGTTAAACTTCCTGTAAAGAAAGGTGAATTAACACCAAAACCTTTACACAACAGCATTTGGTCTGATATATATTTAAACCTATGGAATTCCATCTACTTATTCAGCGTATTTTTTCATTTGAAAAACCCAAAGAAGCTGTGGTGGTAGCAGCACCTATTCTAAAAGAATGGGCAGAAATGCGTAAATCGGACAAACCTAATACTTGCAAGCATTTTTTTAACACGTGATTAAACTGAAAAATAGTCAGTGGAGAACCATCCAAGGCAAGGCAAAAACATGCCCTAAAAAGCCGAACCTCAAAATTATCAAAACAGACCGATGGTAAAATTGACCATAATTTAAATAGTAAAGATACCGAAATTGTTCTACGTCCATCCGGTGTACAACTAGATTTCTTTAAATCTTTGAAAAACTGCTGTACAGAAAACAAAGAAAAAAGTGATGTCATCCCACCCAATTTCAAAAAGAAACGCCGGAGATGATCTTGTGAAAATAGGAATAACCCTTGCTTGAGAGACTAAAATGTGGATAAACCACCAAACTTGGCAAGCGTCAGGGGGAAAAGACTCAACCTGGGAGTTAGTACAAAGATCACACCATAAATCCCAGGCTGATATATATGCAGATCATGTGGATGGAGAAACAGAGGATCTAATATGTTCAATGGTTACATTCGTAAATAAGTCCAAAGGTGATCTGGAAATACAGTAAAATCCTCGTCCATTCCTGAATGATAACCAATTTTTTTTTTTTTTTTTTAGAAAGGATTCTGGAAAATAGAAGAAGAAGAAATTATGGGATCAGGAAGAAGTTGGACTTTCAACCAAACATTCAATGATAAGCATTCAAAAACTATAATGTGCATTAAGGAATTTATTAACCTATTTTTGGAAGAGAGGGTATTAAGGGACATCACTAATATCCTATATCATCAGATTGAACCAAAATGCATTTGTCCTTAAACTCAGGACCCCATAAAGACAAGGTGAAAAAATTGCAAAACAATTACAAGAAGATAAACTGAAATCAGATGAATGCGTATTCCACCAAATTGGGCAAGGGGTAAGCGACTAGTGCTTACCAAAAGAAATAAACAACATATGATTATCCGACATATCAACGCAGAACTGTATATCAGAAGCTACGGTAGAACAAAAACGTCCTGGATACAGCAACGACCGTTAAAGTCATTGAGAAAACGTAGCCAGACAGATAAATCTTCCTTCATTTCCCTTGTTAATCTAATATGACCATTTAGAGATGATAATCTATGAGTGCCTTTGTAAATGCGCTTTCAAAAGGCTCTTCCCAATGGCATAATCCAAATGGCGAAATTTAGATTACTTAGAAGTGGTTGAAGCTGCTTCAATGTAACTTTCTCCATTTTTAAAGCTTCAGAAATTTTCAAGCAAATACTATTATGTTTTTCTAAAGGAAGGCGAAGTTCCATTGAAGCAGTATCAATATGGATACCTAAGAAATCCAGTTCATGGTAAGGAAAACCGTTTGGTCTGCTGCCAGCGGGATGTCAAAAGAGGAAGCTAAACTAAAAAAAAACATTCAAAATAACCGCACAATCGCTAGAATCCGTTGGACCTAAAAATAAAAAATCATCCAAGTAAAGAAGCACGCTATCTTGGGAAATGGTAACTGAAGTGGCCCATTCCAAAAAACAAGAAAATACTTCAAAGTAATGGCACGACAAAGAAAAACCCATAGGGAGACATCTATCAAAGTAAAAGGAACCGTTGAAATGAAAACCTAGGGAATTGAAACAGTGGCATAGCTAGCCTGCTTCGGGCCCCGATGCGAGATCACCACCCGGGCCCTCCATGTGTGGACCGGGGGGGGGGGGGTGCTGGTGAAGAGATGTGAGGACCGGGGGGGGAATGCTGGTGGGGAGATGTGAGTACCGGGGGGGGGGTGGTGGTAGAGAGGTGTGAGGACCGGGGGAAAGAAGGCCGCCGTGCGTCTGCTGTAGGAGGGGAGGAGGGGCGGGCAGAGCTGCAGAACAGGAAGTCTCCTCCTCCTCTCCGGCCGTTCGGCGGCTAGCTGCCAGTACAGGGAGTGGGGGGGCCCCCCAGGGGGTGGGCAATGGGCGATCGCCCCTCCTGCCCCCCCGCTAGCTACTCTACTGAGTTGAAACCCAAAGGGGAAACAGGTGAAAGGCGAGAAGCAGATTAAATATCCACTTTGGAGAGCAAAGTGCCCTGACCATAATTTTGTAAGTAGGAGACGGCTACATCAAAAGAGGTATAATGAACGGTTGGTAAAAAGGCTGAAACTTCAAACCAGCCGGGTACGATAGATGGTGAATACTTCTAAATGTTCCCGGGTCTTTTCTGGGAACGACACCTTTAAAGGGGATATACGAAAATTTGCGAAAGGGGGGTGCCCGAATGGACCAGAAATACGTCCTAAACGTAATTCCTTAGCTATATAATCTGTTATAGCCATGGGATGAAGAGAGACTGAACCCAGGTTCTCAACTACATTGCAACCAGTACCTTGAAACGTAGGGACAAAGAAACCTGATGAAAATCCATAAACGAGAATTCAAGCTTTCTCCTTGTCTGGAAACAGCTCTAGTAGAGGACGCACTGCGTCCAGCCTCACCGTGGTCACTCCCTTTTGCCCTGGCTCTTTAGAGACTGTAGTTCCAGGTATAAAGCCATTCTTTTTGTAGCATTTGGCAGCCGGATGGCTTCCTTCGCAGTGTGAACATACATGTCGAAACTGACAAGTATTGGGCCACTTACAGGATAGGTCATTGAAGGCAAAGCAGAAACCCCTCCTAGAGGTCTGAGAGGATGCTGGTTTTGGGTTAGAGGACCTCTGGGGCAGCATTAAACTCACCCATAGCCCGACGTCCTTATTACCCCACTGTATGCCAGAATGAATAGATAGCTTTTGATGAAAAGCTTCATCGTACAAAAGCCATGGAGAGCCGCCAAAATTTCTGTGGGCTTCCAGGGTGATATCAAGGTGCTGGAATAATCCAGAACATAAACCCGGCTCGCGTTCACTTCGGACTGCTGCATAAATAGAAAATGCTTGCAACCATAGTTGAAGGGATTTATCAGGGCGTTTTTTATCACCTTCGGTATCCCCTTTATCCTCCTTCTTATCCATATTCAGAGATAAAGAACTCGTTACTGGAATTAACAAAAATAAATCTATATATTCGTGCTGCCAAATTTTATTCTTCACAGCCGAGGGTAAATGAAACCCCAAAGGAGACACATGGCAGGTCAAAGCCTCCTTTATTAAGGATTCATCAATCCTTGTCATTTTATTGATAGTAGCCTTCTGTATAGGGCAAACCGGAGATAGCCCTGCATTACAAAACATCTTAGAAACGGTTTGCTTAATCATATCCTGGAAAGGAGTAGAACTATGTGCACTGATATAAGGTACGGTATTAAATCTTAGAGGATTGTGAGCATTCTGCGTGTCCTGAGGGTTAAAACTCCCCAAAAGATTGCTGACTGAATACAGAATCAGCATTGGGAGATAAACCCCCATCCTCATCAGTAGAGTGGGGGGATATCTCCCAAACTCTAGCAGCCTGAGCTGCTTCTGGATGCTGTGCAGTAGTTACTACTGAAGAAATAGAAACCTGGCAGGGCCTATTAAATTCCCTATTACCAGGCTTCAGCACCCCTGCAGTTAAACCACCCATATGGATTGGCTGAGGTAAAGACCCCATTAATAGAAAATCCCCAGTGTTCATACCTGCTCCACTGGGTTGAGAAGCTGTCGCCATCTGCTGCTGGACCTCCGTCACTGCAGCAGTCCTTCTGTGTTGATGCCTTCTCTTCTGGGACGCCTTCTTCTTCTGAGGCAGAGTTCGAGCACATGCCTTCGGCTGGCCTGGCCTGCACCTCGCTGAGCCAAGCACTCGCCCGCAGGCGTGCAGGTGACTGGCTGGGGGAGAACCTCGGGGTTGCCACTCTCCTCCTCCTGCTTGTCGGGCTTTGCAGGCTGAGAGCTTCTTTTTGAGGGGGGCAGGGAGTGCTGCTCACCGCAGGACCCAAAGGTGCAGCAGCTCCCTCTGGACCCACTCCTTCAGCTGAGGTAAACAAAGGAACAGCTGCAGTGAACGCAGATGGTGCTGTGCTGAGCAGAGGGGCAGTAGCAAGGCATGATTTTAGCCATGCAATGCCTCCCTCAGAATTCAATCTGTCCTTAAGGGATAGCAAAAGCTCGTCCATTATGACGAAATTCTTATCTTGGACAACTGACTGAAGCTCTTTCAGTCAGAACAGCCTCCCACCACACCGGCATCCATACTGCCCCCCCTCGCCTTCCGCTGTTCTCACCCGTTTTCTCTGTCACACTGTGGTCATGTGACAGGGCGGGCTGATGTGACATCACACAGCCCGCCCTGTCACATGGCAACTACTGAAGACGGGTGGGAACAGAGGAGGGCGAGGGGGATCCTGCCCCCCGCCTCCATCGTGCCCCCACCCGCATCCATCATGCCCCCCTGCATCCATCATGCCCCCCGCATCCATCCTGCCCCCCTTCCTTCCCTCCGTCTATATGCTGGCCCCCTGGCTCCATCCTGCCCCCCGCATCCATTCTGCCCCCTTGGCTCCATCCTGCCCCTCGCATCCATCCTGCCCCTCCCCGCATCCATCCAGCCCCCCCCCGCATCCATCCTGCCCCCCGGCTCCATCCTGCCCCCCCCATCCATCCTGCCTCCCAAGGCTCCATCCTAACCCAGCCCCCTCGGCTCCATCCTGCCCACCGTGCTCCATCCTGCCCCCCCAGCTTCATCCTGCCTCCCCCACAGCTCCATCCTGCCCCCCCCCCTGGCTCCATCCTGACCCCCTCGCTCCAACCTGCCCCGCTCACTCTATCCTGCCCGGCCGGCTCCATCCTGCCCCGCTCACTCCATCCTGCCCCCCATCACCATCCTGCCCCCCCCCCGCCACCATCCTGCCCCTCCCCCACCACCATCCTGCTCCTCCGGCTCCATTTTGCTCCTCCGGCTCCATCCTGCCCCGCTTGCTCCATCCTGCCCCCGCCACCAACCTGCCCAGCTCGCCACCATCCTGCCCCGCTTGCTCCATCCTGCCCCCACGCCACCATCCTGCCCCTCTCGCTCCATCCTGCCCCGCTCACTCCATCCTGCCCCGCTCGCTCCATCCTGCCCCCACAACCCAGCTCCATCCTGCCCTGCTTGCTCCATCCTGCCCCGCTCGCTCCATCCTGCCCACTCACTCCATCCTGCCCCCCGGCTCCATCCTGCCCCGCTCGCTCTATCCTGCCGCACTCGCTCCAACCTGCCCCGCCGACTCCATCCTGCCCCGCTTGCTCCATCCTGCTCCCCCGGCTCCATCCTGCCCTGCTCGCTTCATCCTGCCCCGCTTGCTCAATCCTGCCACCTCCCCAGCTCCATCCTCCCCTGCTCGCTCCATCCTGCCCCGCTCGCTCCATCCAGCCCCCCTTTCTCCATCCTTCCCCCCTGGCTCCATCCTGCCCCGCTCGTTCCATCCTGCCCCGCTCGCTCCAACCTGCCCCGTTCGCTCCATCCTGCCCCCCTTGCCACCATCCTGCTCCCCCCACCACCATCCTGCCCCCCCGCCACCATCCTGCTCCTCCGGCTCCATCCTGCTCCTTCGGCTCCAACCTGCCCCTCCGGCTCCATCCTACCCCGCTCGCTCCATCCTGCCCCCTCACCACCATCCTGCTCCGCTCGCTCCATCCTGCCCCACTCACTCCATCCTGCCCCGCTCGCTCCATCCTGCCCTCACCCCCCCGGCTCCATCCTGCCCCGCTCGCTCCATCCTGTCCCGCTCGCTCCAACCTGCCCCGCCGGCTCCATCCTGCCCCGCTTTCTCCATCCTGCCACCCCCCCAGCTCCATCCTGCCTCGCTCGCTCCATCCTGCCACGCTCGCTCCATACTGCCCCCCTGGCTCCATCCTGCCCCGCTCGCTCCATCCTGCCCCGCTCGCTCCATCCTGCCCCGCTCGCTCCAACATGCCCCGCTCGCTCCATCCTGCCCCCCGGCTCCATCCTGCCCCGCTCGTTCCATCTTGCCCCACTGGCTCCATCCTGCCCCCTGGCTCCATCCTGCCCCGCTGGCTCCATCCTGCCCCGCTTGCTCCATCCTGCCCCTCCACCCCAGGCTCCATCTTGCCCTGCTCGCTCCATCCTGCCCCGTTTGCTCCATCCTGCCCCGCTCGCTCCATACTGCCCCCCTGGCTCCATCCTGCCCCGATGGCTCCATCCTGCCCCTCGCTCCATCCTGCCTCGTCAGCTCCATCCTGCTCCGCCCGCTCCATCCCGCCCCCCCTGCCACCATCCTGCCCTATCGCCACCAGCCTGCCACCCACCATCCTGCTCCTCCGGCTCCATCCTGCCCCACTCGATTCATCCTGCCCCGCTCGCTCCATCCTGCCCTGCTCGCTCCATCCTGCCCCCCCACCACCATCCTGCCCTGCTTGCTCCATCTTGCCCCCCTGGCTCCATCCTGCCCTGCTCGCATCATCCTGCCCCGCTCACACCATCCTGCCCCACTGGCTCCATCCTGCCCCGCCGGCTCCATCTTGCCCTGCCGGCTCCATCCTGCCCCCCCGCCACCATCCTGCCCCGCTCGCCACCATCCTGCCCCCCTCCCTGCCACCATCCTGCTCCTCCGGCTCCATCCTGCTCCTCCGGCTCCATCCTGCCTTGTTCGCTCAATCCTGCCATGCTCTCTCCATCCTGCCCTGTTCGCTCCATCCTGCCCCGCTCGCTCCATCCAGCCCTGCTCGCCACCATCCTGCCCCGCTCGCCACCATTCTGTCCCGCTCGCTACATCCTGCCCCCCCATCCTCTTCCACACTGCCACCATCCTGCTCCTCCGGCTCCATTCTGCTCCTCCGGCTCCATCCTGCTCCTCCGGCTCCATCCTGCCCCGCTCACTCCATCCTGCCCCGCTCCCTCCATTCTGCCCCGCTCCCTCCATCCTGCCCCCCGCCTCCATCCTGCCCTCCGCTGTTCATGCTTCCCCGCCTCCATCCTGCCCCCCCTCCGCCTCCATTCTGCCTCCCCTCCGGCTCCATCCTGCCCCCCCGCCACCTCCATCCTGCCCCCCTCGGCTTCCTGCTGCCCCCCCCACGGCTCTATCCTGTCCTGCTCGCTCCATCCTGCCCCCCGACACAATCCTGCCCCCCCTCCCCCCCATCACCATCCTGCCCCCCTGCTCCATGCTGCCCCCCCCAGCAGTCAGCTGATCAGTTTCCCAGGCAACGACGGGTCCTAAAGGCCTGTGGGACCTAGAAGTCGGAGGTGGAGCGATCCGATGGACAGGTGAGTATCCTCACTGAGGATTTTTTTACTTTTACTGTGGAGTATCGCCATATACCATAGTGCTGCTATGCATGTACTGTAATGTACCGCCATATACTATAGTGCTGCTATACATGTGCTATAAAATACCACCATATACTATAGTGCACCTGTACATATACTGTAATATACTGCCATATACTATAGTGCTGCTATACATGTGCTATACTGTACCGCCATATACTATAGTGTTACTTTACATGTATTGTAATATACCGCCATATACCATAGCGCTGCTATACATGTACTGTAATATACTGCATTATACTATAGTGCTGCTATACATGTGCTATAATGTACCGCCATATACTATAGTGTTACTTTACATATACTGTAATGCACCGCCATATACCATAGTGCTGCTATACATGCGCTGTAATGTACCGCCATATACTATAGCGCTGCTATACATGTACTGTAATGTACCGCCATATACTATAGTGCTGCTATACTTTTACTATAATGTACCGCCATATACTATAGTGCTGCTATACATGTGCTGTAATGTACCACCATATACCATAGCGCTGCTATATATATATATATATGTAGTTCACTCACGTTGACTTAACAAGTTCTCTCAGTCACATTATGTCAACTACATACATATTCTAGAATACCCGATGCGTTAGAATCGGGCCACCATCTAGTATGTAATAATAGGATTGGGGGAAAGAATCATCCAAAAAATGATCACTTTTTAAGATGTTCCAATGTTTAAAGGGAACCTGTCACCAGGTTTATTGTTGATTTATGTGCCACTCTGTGCTTCTTTGTAACTTGGCCCTGTGCTGTTTTCATACAGGCTACTCTGCATTGCTCCTAACCTAGTCTTGATAGGAGACTATCTGTTTCCCATTTTCTGCTACATAAGGAAAACTACTGCTGTGATGGTGTATTGATATGCAATATTGGTAGCATTGTTTCCTTTGCAGGGTTTGCTTTATTTGCACAGAGCTTTATACAATTATAAACTGATATACATTTAGCTGTGTCCATCACGTGGCAAGTTCAGCTTTGAAGGGTTTCACTCCTTCTATACGCAGATTTTCTGCTTTTTAATTGTTTTTAACATGGAGTTTTTTGCAGTGTTTGTATACGATGTTGTTTATTAATAAAATTGTTGAATTTAATTGTTATTTGACTTGATCCCACTCCTTTTTACACGCTTCTTTTTCTCTCCTCCATTTTTATGGTTTTTGTATATAGAAATTTTTTTTTCCCTTTTTATATACAATTTCCTTTGTAATATTTTTTTGTAATTGTTTATAAGTGTTTTAATAAGTTAGTTTGCTTCTGCCTTGCTGACTGTTGGTCAGGCCTTCCTTGTACTCTCCTCCAGTAGAGTAATTCCTGCTCTCCCAGCCTCGGGCTCTGTACCTGTGTTTCCTACCTTGCTATACCGTAGTATAGGCTAACCCTATGAGGCTCCCCCCTGGTACTAGCAGCTGTGGTGTTTAGACCCCCTGGGCTTGCCCCTGACAATCCCTGTATAGGGGTTGGTTAAACTAGAACCAGCTCACCCAGGGGAGTTCGGTACCACAGCCCAGTGGATCCACTCCTTCCCCCAGAAGCGTGACACTATTCATATTAAATCTCGCCCATATTATGTGTCTCTTGAAATTTTTTTAAATCCTGCAGGACCATATCATTGAATGTCTTGATATGATTGCCCTGTCTTTCTGTAAGGTAACATTTTGAAGTAGTTTTGAGTATGTCAAACTGGATCACTTATAGGATCCGAGGTCCCCAGTATAGTATTTATTGGGTTAAAGCATAACTTCTTTTTAAAGTTAATTTCCTTATAAATGATTAACAGTCAATAAATAAATCAAATTCACTCATGTTAGAAGTAGGACAGAAGGAGAGACATCTATTCAAAACAGATATTTCATGTGGAAAAAGAAATGTCGCTTGACAAGTTAAAGATAATGTTTAATGGTTTTAATTGATCGGATGGTTTCCCTTTTTTTCTTACGTTTCAGTCCAGCTCTTCTCCCTCTAAATCGTTTTTTCATTTCACGTCTTTTTTAGAGTCATGTAATTGGTTATAATATTGTCATTGGTGAATGACACTTTTGGTAACAAAGGAACAGATGGCATGTTCCTACTTGAATTATTAATGATGACTATATTATTTTGGATAGTTTAGAAGTCGATACTCCCCTTGAGTATATTACGCCAAGAATGTGCATTAGATAATTTACTATTGATGTTATATAGATAATTGTAAGTAAGGTTAGATATAAGCCACCCCCATGATGCCTCAGGGACATTCATACTGGTAGGATGCCTTGTTGAGTGTTGAGTTTTGAATTCCTAAATGCATTCAAGCAGTAACAAATGTTATTGTTTGCTACAGCTTATTATCTGCACCAATGCAATGGTATGTGGGGAATGAAATGATGACTTTTCTAATATGTTGATTAGAGATGAGCGATGTTCGATTCGAAATGTTCGCCAATCTCAAATTCGAGCTGTTTTGGGCAGTGTTCGAGTCATACGATGAATGCGAACAATTTGCTTAAAATTCAGCTGTTCGAGGTTATGTTCGACAACGCTTCGATCACCTAAAGCTTAACCGTAACGCTAAAACTTTTAATGAATATTAATATCCAGTTTCAGTGAATAGTGTGCGGGGGGAGGGGGGTGGGGTTTAGATCAGTGCTGCTGAAATAATGCCGATATCCATTTTTTTTCTCCAAACTGCAGATACAGTGGGGCGGTGCAGGCTGTCAGCCAATCACACACACACAGCAAAGTGCAATTTTTGGACACAAGCAAGGGCATGTGTCATTGGCTGTGTATGTCACATGCCCTTGCCCTATAAGACCCAGCCATTTTCCCTATCGACACCATTTCCTCAGTGCTGAAGTTGTCTGTCAGTCAGGCACCGCTACTGCTGCTGTGGGCGCTATAAAGTGTTAGTTAGATAGATAGTGAGCGAATCTCAAGTTAGATAGACAGATAGGCTTAGGGAGCAGGGACCAGTTAGAATCTCAGCCCTTTTGAGGGCTACTTCAGACAAGTAGGGAGTAGGGATTAGTTGTAAATATTAGCCCTTTTGAGGGCTACTTCATAGAAGTAGGGACTAGTTATAATATCAGCACTTTTGAGGGCTAAGTTACAGCAGTTCCTATTAGTTTTTGCCAGGCAGGTGTGTGCCAGTGCTGTTCAAGTGTTTTTCACTGCATTTGGCCACCAAATCTAGCTCATGCAATCCTTTAGGGCAGGTAGTATAGCACTGCTGTGAAGAAAGCTACACCACCTGTCTTTAGTAGCCAATTTTTTACTGTAGCTAGTCTAGGCAATTTTTTGGGCTAGTGTCAGTGTCTGGTAGTCAGCGGTGTAGCCCAGCTGTAAAGTAAGCTACATCGCCTGTCTATCAAGTAGCCAATTTTTTACTGCATCTAGTCCAGGCAATTTTTTTGGGCTAGTAGCAGTATCTGGTAGACAGTGGTTTAGCCCACTTGTGAACCAAGCAACACCGCCTGTCTAGTTCAGATTAATTTTTAACTGCACCAAGCCCAGGTAATTGTTTGGGCCAAGTAGCAGTGTCAATTAGACAGTGGTGTGCAGCCCACTTGTGAATTACACTAACACCTGTCTAGTTCAGACTAATTTTTAACTGCATCTAGCCCAGGTAATAGTTTGGTTCTAATACCACTGTTTGGCCACTTAGCTCTGCTCGATTTCCATTCTAATTTTTTTTTGCTAACAACTGCAGAGTTGCCAATTTGGTTACATACAAAATGAATGGCAAAAGGTCTGCTGCTGGTGGAAAGGGGAATCGGCGTGGTTGACTCACCCAGGCCAGGGGACTCAGATCTCAGGCGCAGGCTGGAGGTCACTGGTGGCGGTGCCTGAGATTGTGGCCCTGATGTTCAATGAAAAAGGAAAAAAAACAAAAAAAATTAAAGAAGTTTGTAACGCCACCTGTAGGTCCCTGTGATGGCAGAGCGTTGCACATAGGAATCGTGGAGTATGGCAGCACAGTCACTGTGGAGCAAGGCAGCTGAATCACAGTTCAAAGAAAGAAATCATTGACACGCTGCTCACTCTGAATGGGTACTTTACTCCGGTATTCTACAGGGTTACAAGATAATGCAGTTCTCTTTGCAGAGTAGTGGATCGGGTGGTTCTGGCAATGAGCAGTGTCCCTCTGAGGCTCCACTAGTGTTCCTTCTCTATCATGCTCTCTGTCCCTTGCTCTGCTGCCCTGCACGGATCCTGCTTGTTAGACCAGGCCCGTCGAGATATATGGGATCCCCTCATCTCTCCAAGGAGAACCCAACTCAGTCTAGTGCTTTTGGAGGGGACCGTGCTTGGTGTAGGGCGGTTGGATCGTGCTCCTAAGAAGTCATCGACCTCTCCGGGTTTGTGGTTCAGGGATTTAGCCGGCTGAGCCACTTCGGAGCCACGTCCTCGTCCTCCTGCGGGGTTTCATGGCTGCCCGCCTCATGGTCGTCCTTCTGCGGGGCTTCATGGCTGCCCGCCTCTTCTTCTGCAGTCAATGGTAGCACCGGGTCTTCGCCGGTAACTGGGTGGTTCTCAGGTTGCTCATCCCTCACCACCGGTTCCAGGTCTGGACGGTCGGTCTGCTTCCGCATGGCAACGCGGTGTATTTTGCTGGCCATGTTGGCGATCCAGTGCCGGATAGTTCACTCGGTGTTCTGCATGAGCTGAACTCTTAGATCTTGGAGCGCAGTCTCCCAGAAGGTTGGGTCTCCATCGATGGTGTGGATAGAGACCAACTCTGGCTCACTGATGGCGGCACGGGCCTCTTCCTCTACCTCCTGCGTCAGTTCCTCTCAACCGGTTGGCCACCATGCTTTCATCTCCAAAACCCATACCTGTCATAGCTGGCGCAGGTTCTAGTAGCAAAGCTCCTTGCAAAGACTGGCCACTCCCTCTTCTTTTTGTTTTATAGTCCATGGGTGGGCTAAAGTCTCTGGCCTGCCCCCTTGTTTTTTCCTTGGCAATTGGGGCGGGCAAATAGTTTGGCGCCTCTGCCATGGCCCTCCCACGACGAGGGGCTGAGGCACACCCCTGGGCCAACACATTGTCCTTTATATTGCTGGACCCGCCATCTTGGCCCAATAGAAATGTCGGGAGAAGTTCTTTAGTGCCGTATATAGACAAAGTTCCAAAATGGCCAATAAAGTCCTGTAAGGCACACACAACCCAGTTCACGGGTTGGTTCGTATCATGTTTGCACACGCCAAGTTGACTCACCCAGGCCAGGGGACTCAGATCTCAGGCGCAGGCTGGAGGTCACTGGTGGCGGTGCCTGAGATTGTGGCCCTGATGGTCAATGAAAAAGGAAAAAAATAAATAAATAAATAAAAGAAGTTTGTAACACCACCTCTAGGTCCCTGTGATGGCAGAGCGTTGCAAGTAGGAATCGTGGAGTATGGCAGCACAGTCACTGTGGAGTAAGGCAGCTGAATCACAGTTCAAAGAAAGAAATCACTGACACGCTGCTCACTCTGAACGGGTACTTTTCTCCGGTATTCTACAGGGTTACAAGATAATGCAGTTCTCTTTGCAGAGTAATGGACCAGGTGGTTCTGGCAATGAGCAGTGTCCCTCTGAGGCTCCACTGGTGTTTCTTCTCTAGCACGCTCTCTGTCCCTTGCTCTGCTGCCCTGCATGGATCCCGCTTGTTAGACCAGGCCTGTCGAGATATATGGGATCCCCTTATCTCTCCAAGGAAAGCTCAACTCAGTCTAGTGCTTCTGGAGGGGACCGTGCTTGGTGTAGGGCGGTTGGATCGTGCTCCTAAGAAGTCATTTACCACTCCGGGTTTGTGGTTCAGGGATTTAGCCGGCTGAGCCACTTCAGAGTCAGTACTCTGGGTTTGGACTGGGCTAGGTTATTTGGTTACCCTTCTCTTTCTTGGCCCCTTTCTCTTCTGGGTCACCAGGTTGAGGTGCCCTCCCTGTTAGCTTCACTTCTGCAGTCCTGTAGCTCTCTAGCTCTCTTCCTGATCACTGTCTCTTCAGCAGACCCTCAACTCCACTGCACTCATTAACTCCTTGCTGCTCTCCCCACTTGCTTTATCACCTAGCTTCTCCTCCCACCAAGACCGGTTACTCTAGTAACGGGCAGTCTGATTGGTTCCCCTATCACTAGGTGTTTGCATGTGGTGCTAGAGCCTCAGGCTTCTACTACTCATAACCAAAACAAAGTATACTGCACCTTCAGTCAGGGGTACAGTACCCTTTTGTAGCGCGCTCTTAGCGGGACGCCACATGATGGTAAAGGCAAAAAAGTTTGTGTCCATGGGGTAGGTGGTAAAGCAACAGTAACATCTGCTGAAGAAAGACCATCTTCCAGAAGAAGTAAGATGTCTACTTATTTCCATGGACAATCTGATACGATACCTGTCTTATGGACACGAACATCGATACCTATTGTAGATGAGGTACAAAAACATCAGGTGCTTCAATGGATCTCAAGTGCTCCATCAAGTGGCATCTCCTCCACCTCAACTTCAACATCCCAAACCCTCCAGTCCTCTGAGGTGTAACCGCAATTGCACTTGCTTCCTCCCAGCTCCCAAGTCTCCAGCCGCCCTACTGAGTATAGGGTAACAGAGATGGTTGAGTCTGCAGAGCTGTTTAGTCACATTATAGCCTGGGAATCAGAGGTCTTCTCCAAAGCTCACTGTCCAGACGAGGAAATGATCTGCACTGATGCCCAGAAGTTTTGTGAGTCGGATCCAGGCCCAGATGAAGAAGGTTCTGAGCATAATGTAGACCTTCATTTCCAAACTATAACTCTTCTTGGTGGAGACAATGAGGAAGATGCTGATGAGACTCAGATACCTGATTAGACCGACAACTTAACTTTTCGGTCAGGGCAGGAAGAGGTTGTCTCTGAGGACGAGGGGTGTGATAACACACAGGGTGATGATGAGGTTGGAGATCCCACTTACTGTCAACCCACAGTCAGCCAGTCGATGAGGTCAGCAGAGGAGGTGGAGGAGGATGCTAGTGATGACGAGGTTAGGTTGCGCCTTCCTGCACAGAGACAGAGCACTGGAAGCACGTCAACAACAGCATTCGCAGCCACAACTCTAACTCTGAGCAGAAGTCGTGGTGGCTCTACAGGTCGCATTGGCTCTACGCCTTGCCTTCGTTGTGCCTTTTTTGACATCGCCAAGGTTCACCCACACCCAACTTATGTGAGCTGTAAGATTTGTCACCAATCTCTGAGTAGAGGCCAAAAACTTAATAGTTTGAGAACTTCCTGCATGAACCATCACATGGATATGAAGCACAAGCCGCAGTGGGAATCTCACTTTGCTACAATGCGGGCTAGCGGGGCGGGCCAACCACCGTCTACCGCATCAAGTGCATTCGCGTGCTATTCAACCTCTGTGACTGTGGGGATAGCTGTCACTCATGCTTTTGGACGCAGATCTCTTACCTCTTTACCTGCAACAGGCAGTGTAATTGCCAGGTTGTCACTTGTTTTTGAAGTGAAAAATGCTGCTGGTGGTGAGCTCTCTCACAGACATCGAGAGCACCACGTTTGGATGAAGGCAACATTATATTTGCACCTTCACCTCCCTCCCAGACCAGCAGTTTGCCGGGGACATCCTACTCAACCCCATCTCAGCACAGCAGCCAACCCTCCGTCCCTCAGATGTGGACAAGTAAAAGACCATTTCCTCCTAGCCATGACAAAGCTAAGCGGTTGAATTTCACCATCTGCAAACTGTTAGCTACAGAAATGCTGCCTTTGCGTCTGGTGGACATAGAGGATTTTAAAGACCTTATGTCCGTTGCAGTGCCCCAGTACCAGATGCCCAGTCGCCACTACTTCTCCAAGAAGGGCGTGCCTGCGCTACACCAGCATCTCGCAGACAACATCACCGCTTCCTTGAGAAACTCTGTGTGTGACAGGGTGCAGTTCACCACAGACACTTGGACCAGTAAGCATGGACAAGGACGTTACATGTCGGTGACTGGGCACTGGGTAACTATGGTGAGAGCTGGAGAAGGGTCTGCTGTGCAAGTCTTGCCGTCCCTACAAGTTGTGCGTCAATCCTCGGTACGTAGCAGTACCTCCACTGCTTCTGCCTCCTTAACCTTGTCTCAGTCCTCCACCAAGCCCAAAGCCTGTCTGGTAATGCCACCCGCGTTGTAACTGTGCACAAGAAATCCAACACACCTCCTTACTATGCTGGCAGCAGGGCTCAAAGCCATCAGGCGGTGTTTACCTTGAAATGTCTGGGAAATGTGAGTAACACAGCAGAGGAGTTGTCCGCTCTGGAGACCAAGTTTTGGCAATGGTTGTCTCCACTCAACCTGCAGCCAGGGAAGGCCATGTGCGACAATGCTGCAGACCTGGGTGTGGCCCTTCGCTGGGGCAATGTGACACACGTGCCTTGTATGGCTCACGTGTTGAACCTGGTTGTCCAGCAATTTTTAACACACTATCCCAGCCTAGATGGGCTTCTGCAGAGGGCACGGTCACTGTGTGCTCACTTCCGGCGTTCTCATCCCGCAGCTCAACGACTTGCATCGCTCCAGAAGTCTTTCGGCCTGCCGGTTCACCTTCTGAAATGCGATGTGCCGACACACTGGAATTCAACTCTGCACATGTTGCAGCGACTGTGACAGCACCGCCGAGCCCTTGTGCAATACGTTATGATGTATAGCCTGGGCCAACGAGATCCAGAGGTGGGGCAGATCATGCTGCAGGAGTGGTCTCAGATAAAGGACCTATGCACCCTTCTGCACAGTTTCGAAATGGCATCGAAGATGTTTAGCGCTCATGATGCCATTATCAGCATGACTATTCCGGTCATCTACATGCTGGAGCAAGCTCTAAACAATATTCGGAGTCAGGTTGTGGGACAAGAGGAGGTGGAGGAAGTACAGGAGGAGCCCTATGCGGAAGGGATAACAAAATCACCAAGGTCCTCACGGTCAGCAGCACCAAGGTGGCAGGCATGGGAGGGTGGGGGAGACAGATTAACGAGGGCACATGGTAGCAGCCAAACTGTTGAGGAAGGTGCAGGAGCCCAGGAAGAAATGGAGGACGAACTGGCGATGGGCATGGAAGACTCAGCAGATGAGGGAGACCTTGATGACATTTCTGTTGTGCGAGGTTGGGGGAAGAGGGCAGAGGAAGGAAGCATGATTCTCACCTCACCGCCACCAACACAACAAGGACTTGGTCCTCCTGGATGCGCAAGACACATGAGCGCCTTCTTGCTGCACTACCTGCAACATGACCCTCGGATTGTCCGAATTAGAAGTAATGCCGACTACTGGGTTGCCACACTCTTAGATCCCCGGTACAAGACAAAATTTTTTGAAATAATTCCTGCCATAGAAAGGGACGCACACATGCAGCAGTATCAGCAGAAGCTGTTACACAATCTTAGATCGGCTTTTCCACAAAACACCAGTGGTACACAGAGTGAATCTCACAGGAGTATCTCCAAGTGAACATCGATGCCATGACTGTGGAACTGGACCCTTGCACATTTTGGGATTTCAATCTGGAAAAATGGCCTGAGCTCGCCACTCACGCCTTGGAGATCTCGTCGTGCCCCACAGCCAGCGTTCTCTCAGAACGTGTCTTCAGTGCTGCTGGTGGTGTGCTGACAGATAAGCGCACATGTCTGTCCAGCCATGCATTAAGATGAACAAGTCATGAATCTGCAAGGACTTTTCTACCCCTGTGTCATCCTCAGGAGACTAAAGGCTTGTGGATTTTTGAATGTGCTGCATGACAGTCACTAGCAATTTTAAGCTTGCAACTGTGGGGCAATTGATGCCACTTAAGTGGTGTCTGTGCCCCAATTTTTGGAAAAAATGGAGACTCTTGTTGGAGTCCCTTTGCTGTGTTTTACATGATTTTAGAAGGGCATGACTTGTCTATATCTGTGTCTCTTCCTCCTTTTACTCATCCACCTCTTTTCTTTTCACATTTGTATATGTACTTGTCACTTTTCCATGTGTTTGTTGTGTCGTCTGAGTAGTTTGTCACCTTTTGGACACCTTAGAAGGTGTTTTCTATGTGTTTTCTATGAGTTTGTATGTGTTTGCCTGCCATTGTTTTCAATGGTATTCAACGGTGTTCGACAAACATTCGACGAACATTCGACGAACACCCCCCAATTCGACGAATCAAATCGAATTTGAACACTAGGGTGGTGGCTCATCTCTAATGTTGATACCAGAGTATTGATCTATTTTTTGTCTCTTAATCTATATGTTGTGGATTTTGTTGCTTTATTTGATAAATCAATTTTAGTTTTCTAAATTTAATTAAATAAAATCTAAACCTGATTTACAAAATAAAGAAGTCAGTACTGGTGAAGGAAGGGGGATGAACGTTTCATCATCATCGTCAAGAATGGTAAGATTGAAGAGATTTACTGTACCAGAATTGGCACAATCTTAGATCGTTAATCATATCTGTAGTCACTGTATTTTCGGTGTTGTGGATGGAAATAGTAAGGGTTCTGTCCCTCTTGACTTTTTCAATGTGAGCTCGAGTGGCTTCTAAGGTTAATTGTGTGTCAGAAATTAAAACATCATTCCCTTTATTATTAGGGGTATTGATGAAGGGTGTGCTGATGAAGGGTGTGCTGACAGGTATAGGGTTCTTCTCTATGAAAGGATGGGAGGTAACTGTGTAATGTCAGATTTTTCTGGGTAGTATGATCTGTTATAGTCGGTCCTGTTTTTTTTTTTTTTTTTTTAAATTAAAGGAAGAATTCTTTCTTTTGAGTTGAGTATTTACAAAATTTCTACCACTTAATTGTGTCTTTGTTAATGGCTATTGTTTGTCAGGATTAGTTTCCATAGTTTTCTTGATGTTAGAAAGTCGATAATCCTCCCTTCTCTGTGTAGTTATTTTACATTTTTTTGAGGATGGTTTCTTGTTCTAATTGCATAGTTATAGTTGTAATGTTAAAATTATGTTTATTAAATTCCAGATGATTATCAAATTCAACCAATTCTAATGATAAACTCAACATAAACAACCAAAGTTGTAATATCCGATGCACTTAGCATGACACCACAGTGATAGAGGTAACACAGGTGCATATTACCGATGCAGCAATCACTCTCAATCTGCCATGACATGGGGAAGGTGATTGGTGGTATTTGATATGCACAGACATAAGGTTTCCAGTAGGTATTAGTTACACAAGCAAGTAAAATGCAGAGTATCTGTATGCAGCCTATTAATCATGCCCATACTATTAGACCAGGCGGGCTACCCACATACACCACACAGGACATTATGTGGCTGCATCCAGAATAAAGATAAAGTGTAAAGAAATGATAAATGATAATGTGAAGTATTGGTGGATATTTTGGCCAAAACACGCAAGATCAAGGGATCTCATGCTTACAAGTCCCTATCACTCGCTTGTGTATCATGCACCCTTGCTGCCTGTATCACTGGGCCTGTGACATCCTGCCAAACACATTGAATATTAGACCTTCGGCTGTTTATGGTGAGTTTTCTGATTTTATGTCCTTTAATCTGAATATAGTGATAGAGACTTGTAAGCGTGAGGACCCTTGACGTGGGTTACAAGCTTGCATGTTTTGGGCAAAATATTCACCAATACTTCACATTATCATTCATAAGTTTTTACACTTTATCTTTATTCTGGATGCAGCCACATAATGTCCTGTGTGGCGTATGTGGGTAGTCCACCTGGTCTAATAGTATAGGCATGATTAATAGACTGCATACAGTCACTCTGCATCATACTTTCTTGTTTTACTGACAACCTACGAAAACCTCATCTGTGTGCATATAAAATACCACCAATCACATCCCCCATGTCATTGCAGGTTGAGTGTGATTGCTGCATCGGTATTATGCACCTGTGTTGCCTTGTCACTGGGGCCTGTGGCATCCTGCTAAGTGCATTGGATATTATGCCTCTGCTGCTTATGGGCAGTTTTCTGATTTTATGTCCTTGTAGGTTGTGTTTTCAATTCTAAAGATAACATTGAAATTTATGAGTTATACTATCAGGTTTCGCATTCCTTTTCCTGAATAAACTTTGCAACATACCTGTCATGCCGGATTTTTTACATTATGAAGGGTATAAATGAAAGTATTGTAACACAACTTATGATTGACCAGAAGGAAGTGTAAAGAATATAAATACAAAGCAAGTATTTATAGTTGGTTTAAGACATAATGTGTATATATATATATATATATATATATATATATATTTATATATGTGAGTACATTAATTAAAAAAAATAAGAATATAGTAATGTGTATCGTAAAACATTATCTACTATTTCATACTATTTGAATTTTTATCTGATTTATTCATTTACATGTAATTTTAATTTTTCACGCACACAATGACACCACATAAACACATTCTTTTTATTTAATAAGTTTCATTTTATTTATTTTCCCTGTTGAATTCATTCTTGATCACTTTAGTATTTATGTTTCCCATTGCACAGACATCAATGTCAATGTACTGATGTATCAGTTATAATAATTTGCAAAGGAATTATGGTATTTGTATTTTGACTGCTGCTGATCTATTATGCGGGCTTTTTTTTAATTCTCCAAAAATTAGCCATTTGTTCCCTCTTTATGTACCCTATACATGTGTGCGTCCCATTATGATTTGTCCTGAGAAAGAAACTTGTTGTGGCTTTGAAACACGTTGACCAATAAATCATTTATCATTCATCTGGACTATCTAATATTGATCTGCGGTGCACGGCATTGCGGGATTATACCCCTTCAGGATTCAGGCACATAGCTTTGAGAGCTACACATCAGGACTGAGGAAAAGAGCTTGGTGGTTACAGTTAATAAGAGATACAGCAAGTTATTTTCATTACTAAGAGATGCAGCATGGTATCTCAATTTTCAGGGCAATTCAGCAGGCTTTTTTATTTTTATACCACTGAACTAACCTGTTAGAGGTAATTTGCTACCTCTTCTCCAGGTTGTTCCTTTTATAGTTGCTACTATTTGGTTGACCACTATTCACTAGTTATGAGCGAACTTTGCTTGAACATGTTTGCCAATTTCAAATTCGGCACAAACTTGGCCGATTTGGTTCAGGTTCGGCACACCCGAGCAATTTCCCAAAAAGTCGTCAAACGCAAATGTGTTCGGTGGGTGATCGGATTGAAAAAAGCATTACTGCATTTACGTAATGCTTCCCTCCTACCTTCTGGCTGTGTAGGATATTGGGAGATATGTCTCTGATGAGGGGAGGGGGTGTAGAGAGGTCAGAGTAGTTTGGGACTGCATTTTTTTCCCCTGGCATTTTCTGTGTGGATGTTGCTGGTCTGCAGCCAATCAGGGCTCATAAAATATCCACAAGTTGAAGACACAAGGGCTTGTGTCATTGGCTGGCTTATTTCATTCGCTGCCAAAGTCACATCTCCCTAGAGATATAAGAAGTATCCATTTGCCGTTGTCACCATTTTCAGACTGTCCCTGGTTAGAGACAGTGCTGCTCTGCCCATGTTACAAAATTAGATAGCTAGCTACTTCATCACTTTTTAGCTAGAATAGGAGGGCAAGAGTGTCTATCCAGACATATTAAAAGGCTTGTTAAAGAGTTGACTATGACTTTGAGGATTGCTAACTAAAGGTGGCGCTAGAGTTCATCCACTTCCTCATTGAAGTGACAATTTGCATATTTTCCAGAGGACAATTGTGGCTATAAGTATCCTTATCAACTTATCTGTCTCCTTATGGCTGCAGGGAAACTCCTCTCCATAAGGTAGATAGCTAGTTCCCCAGACCTCGTTTTAGCCTCTCATGCAGCCAGATCAGAATATCCCACACACTACACTGATGAGGGGCAGTTACCTCGAAATGCAGTGTCTGTAGTTTGGGGTTCTGATCTGGCACAAATCCTTGGTCATATTAAAAGGGTTGTTAAAGAGTCGGCTATGACTTTGAGGATTGCTACCTAAAGGTGGCGCTAGAGTTCATCCACTTCTTCATTGAAGTGACACTTTGCATACTATCCAGACATAAGCATTTTTTTGCCTGCAGCCTGTGAATCTCAAATCCTTCCACTTTCCCTAAAAAGGCTCTGTGTGGCATGCAACCTGTGAATCTCAAATCCTTCTGTTTTCCCTAAAAAGGCTCTCTTAGGCCTGTAACTTGTGAATCTCTAATCCTTCAGTTTCCCCTAAAAAGGCTTTGCCTGGACTGTAACTTGTGATTCTCAAATCTTTCAGTTTCTGTGGTAGAAAGAGAAGCAGGCTTAGTGTTGGAGGTGTACGTGGGATAGGTGGTACTTGCTAATGTTACTGAAAACTATAGTAACCAAACTGTGGCTCATCATCATATCCAGTCTCTTTGTTTGCCAGCAGCAGAGCGATATGATTTGTCGATGAGACCCAGCTTTTGCTACAGTTTATGGAAACGACTGCATCAAGTGACCTGTCCTCCTGTTCCTCCACCCCAACATCACAAACAGTAAAGTCTTCAGAGGTAGAGCCTCAATTACCCATGCGTTACGCCGTGTCACACTCTCAAGTCTGATTGCAGGGAAACACAGATGAGTGATTCTGCAGAGATGTTCACACATTCTACTCCATGGGCATCAGAGATCTGCTCCAAACATACTCCAGAGGAGGAAAGCATCTGCACTGATGCCCAAGATTTTTTGCTGTTGGATCCAGGAACAGAGGAAGTATGGTCCCGGCAGAATTCAGACCCTTGTCACCAGATGTTAACTCCCAGGGGTGGAGGTGATGACAATGATGATGATGAGACTCTGATACCTGAGGAACACCTGCACTGTACTGTGCATTCAGGGCAGCAAGTGGAGGAGGGTGACTCTCATGGCGAGGAGTTGGACAACTGAGAGGATGATGATGATAAGGTTCTAGATCTGACTTGGAATGAACTCAGAGTAATTCAGCTGAGTAGCTCAGCATAAGAGGAGGAAGATAAGATGGTTAGGTTGTGTGTTCCCACACACAGACTGAGGGCTAAAAGCATGACATGTGCTGCATTCTCAGCCACAATTTTTCTCTGGACAGCAGTAGTAATGGATCTGGCCTTTTTCACATTGCAAAAGATGACCCAACTCATGTTATTTGCAATCTTTGTAAACAAAAATTGAGTAGAGGCAAAATCTCCACATGCAAGAACCGCCACATGGCCCATCAGCATGCAATATTCTGGGAAAAATATTGCAGTAAAACTGTTCCTAGTGTGCCTCATTTCATCAAACACTGTTCGCCGCATCAAACGCATCTGCTGCTTCTTCTTCCTCCAAGTGTTGTCTGACAGATGTCTGGCCTCAGGACCTCCACTACAGTCGGGGAGACTGACAGAACATCAGCTGTTACAGAAGTGGACATGTCTTGTGGTATTTTGTTATGTCCCAGAGCACATAACTTGTTTGTGAACCCACCAGGACATCTCCGCCTGCACCGCCTTCACAGTGCAGCAGTTTGTTGGGTACACCCTACTTCACCCTCCCTCAGCAGAGCAGCCAGCCCTTCGTTCCCACAGTTGTGGTCATGGAAACTGTCATTTTCTCCTACACATCTCAAAGCAAAGAGCTTGAAATTGGCTGTCTTCCATTCATTTGTTGGCCATGGAAATGCTGCCTTTCTGCTTGGTGGATACAGACAGTTTTCAAAAGCTGATGGCCATCGCAGCTCTCCAGTATCAGTAGCACTGTTGTCCCTACTTCTCAAAGCAAGCTGTGCTTGCACTATACCAGCATGTCACAGACAACATCACCTATTCCTTGAGAAACTCTGTGTGTGCCAGGGTGCATATCACCACTGACACCTGGATGACCAAATATTGCCAGAGGCATTATATCTCCTTCACTGGCCACTGGGTGACTCTGGTGGCTGAGGGGTCAGGCGGGAAAGGGGCAACTTCTCAAGTCTTGAAATCCCCAAGACCTTTGGGGCAAATTTCTGCTCGCACCTCTTCATCCATTGCTTCTGCCATATCTACTTCCTCTAGGGGCTTCAGCAGCACTCTCAACCTCTTCCTTAATGTTGCAACAGTTCAGACAGTATCAACCCCACCTCTGTACTGTGCTACCAAGACTCTCCATTATTAGGCAGTGTTTAAATTAAATGCCTTGGAGATGGTAGTCACACAGCTGCAGAGTTGTGGACAGTGTAATGCAGTGACTGGCTGCATGGTAAATAGCCTGTATCACAGAAAATGGAAGTTCTCTATGATGTAATCTCAGAATGTTATGCTGGAACTTGTGGTTCCACAAGTTTTATTAGTGCATTGAAGTCCATGAAATGCATGCTGAGAGACATACCCTAACCACATACCTCCCATCCCTGGGTGTGACTCATGGGATATAACCTGTGTGTGAATGTGTGGGTGGGCATGATTATATGAGATCTCTGTGTGGAGTGCTGGAGTGGCCATCTTCCTGGAAAACACATAGTCAGGAGACTGTTTCTCTCTGTGATTGGGAGCAGGCATCCCTGGATGGCACGAGGTTGTGCTTGGAGCAGGTGTTACCCTGTAAGGCACAAGTGACAGAAAACATGTCTGAAGAACCTGGGATGGCTGATTTCAGGAAGCTACAGTCCTGCTGAGGGTCTGAAATGGAGATGATCCCAGAAAGGCAGCTTCTTGTATGTTGGAGTAAGTGGAAATTGTGATGCCTTCACTGAGGCACTGTACCAGACTATATGTAAAACCCTATGCGGGTACACCTGCCATTGGAACAGACTGGGGGTTAAAATATGTTCTGTTGATTGAAATAGACTGTACTATAAGCGGTTTAGGCTGTCTCTAAATAAAAAACTGGACTACTTAAATTAAAAATTGTTTCTGTGTGCCTTAATCTAACATCCAAGTGAGTATTCCTAACATTGTGAGAAAATTGCTACAACAGCTATGCAGGCTGAGTATGACCAATGGCTACAACAGCTATGCAGGCTGAGTTTGACCAATGGCTGTCTCTGCTAAATTTAGAGCTAGGGAAGGCTGTGTGCGATAATGGTGTGAACCTGGTGGCAGCCCTACGCCAAAGCAAACTTACAGACATGCCTTAAAATGACTCACATCCTCAACCTGTTTGTCCAGCAATTCCTATGCCACTATCCTGGCCCGGATGAGCTGCTGTACAAGACATGGTTGCTGTGTGCTCACTTCTACCGTTCTCAACCCGCGGCTCATCAACTAGCATTACTACAGCGGTCCTTCGGACAACCGGTTAACTGTTTGATATGTGATGTGCCGACATGGTGTAATTCCACTCTGCACATGTTGCAGCGACTGTGGCAGCAAGGATAATCCCTGGAACAGTATGTCATGGCGTGTACAGTCTTTAAATATATCCCCGGCACACAATAAAAGAAGAGAGATGATTATCCTTTTTGTGTTTTTTATTTTTGAAGGTGAAAAACAGGTTGTATCACACAACGTTTCGGCTCCAGTTGAGCCTTTCTCAAGTGAGTCTTTTGTATATATAGAAAGGGGGTTTGTGGTTCAGTTCCCACATGAGCAACTTCTCAGGCCAGTACCTGCCGTTTGAGGTACTCAGCATATGACTCTGTCCTTTGTGTCAGTGCAGCAGCATGGTGGCTGCTCTGGGTGGATGGACAGGAGCTCCTGATGGCGTGTACAGTGACTCAAAGCAAGCCAAATGTAGTGCAAATGACGGTTTCAAAGTGGGCACAGATTAATGACCTCTAAGGATGAAGAGCTGATGGGCATAGAACAGTTAGTAGATGAGGAATAAATGAGTTAGGAGATGAGCAAGCAAGATGTTATGTTGTCACCATCACAACAACGACTTGGGCCTCATGGATGTGTCACATGAGCACCTTCTTGCTGTACAATATGTTGCCCATATCAGTAGGATTTGAATTACTGATGACTACTGGGTTGCTACACCGTTGGATATGTGGTTAAAAAGTAAATTTAGCCAGATGCTTCTCACCTATGATAGGATCTGCTGAAATGCTGGACAAGCAGATCTTATGGTAGGATCTGTTGAATGATGGACAAGCATGGATTTTATGAATTCCCAATAAAGGACTCATTTTAGGCAACTTGGGTGAGTGCAGCTTATTTCTCTTTTGTGAAAAGTTTCACTTCAGTGTCTGAGATCCCAAGAGAAGACAAAGATAAAATTAGTATTTTTAACTTCAATTTTTCTTCATTTTTTTCTTCAATTACTGTTTAAATTGTGCAACCACTTAAGGGCCTGTCACACGCGTCAATATCGCCTGCACGATATCGGCTGCACGTGACGTTGCAGCGATATTGACGCGTGTGACATAGTGAATCAACCAGCGATAAATCGCTGGTTGATGATCGCCAGGTTTTAGAATCAGTCCTAAAACCTGGCGATCGTCGCCTGGTGGACACGCAGCATCGCTGCGTGTGACACCGGGACTAGCGATATTCCAGCTCCCAGCGCCTCTCACAAGCGCTGGGAGCTGGTATCCAAGGTACACTGCGGGTAACTAGGCAGCGCGCGCTGCCTAGATACCCGACGTGTACCTTAGTTACCAGCCTCCTCCGCTCACCGGGTGAGAGGAGGAGGCTGGTAACTAAGGTACACGTCGGGTATCTAGGCAGCGCGCGCTGCCTAGTTACCCGCAGTGTACCTTGGAGACCAGGCTGCTCCCGCTTCCAGCAGGCTGGCAGCGGGAGCAGGACATCGTGGAAACGATATTTAAATTGTTTCCATGATGTCTCTGGTCAATTGATCGCTGGTGAGTCTGTCTGTGTGACAGCTCACCAGCGATCAGCCGTCAATGTCGTCAGCGATCAGATCGCTGACGACATTGACGCGTGTGACAGGACCTTTACATAACACACACATTGTAGGTATCCTATCAAGGAATCTGATGAAGTGCTGGATAAGCTGTTATCCTCAAGCGCTGTTGGCGTCCTTCTGTACCTGCCTAGATTTTATGAATTCCCAATAAAGGAAGGACTCACTTTAGGAAAATTGGGTGAGTGACGCTTATTTCTTTTTTTCTTATTTCCTTTTCTTTAGCGATTCTCATCTTTTGCCATAATCAATCAAAACGCTGTGAATAACCATTGCCGTATACTAGGGTGGTGTGGATTTTCTCCTTCTTACTATGGGTGGAACTGATGTGAAACTTGTTTGCACTGGGGAGGCATCTGGGTTGGGGACTGTTCTTCCACGGTTGCGCAGCAACCAAGGTTCGCCCTTGCATGCATCTACAACAGCCCCTTGATGCCCCTCCAACATGCACATTGCTATGCATATGGATATTCATTCCAAGTGTCCAGCCTCTTAAAAATCAAGCATAATTTTGCTACAAACGTAAGTGAATAAATATCATGACAAATCATGTTTCTAGTTACATGTAAATGGTATTAATGCTATGGCAGTTTATCTCAAGTCACCCCCTTACCAATGTAAAAGTCTGTGCTTTTATAAGCAGTAAAAACCTAATAGATGCTAAAAAGTATAGCCTTTTGGTATTTGTTACACGCATTTTGATTTCTAGACCTGTATAACCTATGCACCAGGTGCTTTCTCTGTGACTGGAAGCACACATCAAAACTGAATTAAGAGTAATAATGGCCCATAAAAAGGTACTATAAAAAGGGTGCAGTACAAAAAGCTAAGATATAATGACAGGATAATTGAGCAATATGTGAAACCATTCAGGTCAGTCTTAAAGTTCATTATAGATAATAAAAATGTAATTTTATTCTTTTTATTGCTTTACTATAAGACAATTAATCAATAAACGTCTGTATTTCCTAAATTGTAAAAAGGTCATCGAGGGCTAAGCCATGTCTAAAATGAAAAGAGAAGCACTAGCACTAGTGTCGAACCCAGGCTTTCAGGTACTCGGGTATCAGACTCTAAGGGGTTAACGCTCCTGTGTCCTGGGTATATCTTCAAAAAGGGGAATTATTTACAGGGGATTTTATATACAGTTTGTCGTGAAGCCACCTGTAGTTTCTGGTGTCACCAGCACCGCCACAGTCCGCCGGAGGTAGATGGTAATGCGACTAGTTTGGCAAAATCCTCTACAGGTAGGGCTGGATCTCCGGGGCAGCGTTCCTGCAAAGGGAACAAGTTCATGCAAAAGGAAACACAGGCAGACGCAAAGTCACTTTTCCTCCCGGTACTTTACTGTAAACTTGCATCAGCATCATACAAAGTTCACAGTTCAGCACTTAAGATGTTACAAGAACAGGTAGCTTAACAAGTGGCTGCAAGTGGATCCCAGGTGGTATGGTGGAACCCTTGGTGTGCCTTCTTTCACTAACCCGTGTCTGTTCTTTCCTGCTTTCCAGTTTGGTGTGAAGCCTGGTGACTTGAAATCCAGCCTGGCCTCCTTTCCTCTCTCACCTTCGCTGCCGTCGGGTAACCCCTCTACTGGCTGGCCACTTGTTCCTTTGGCGGTGCCTGGTACCCTCTTGTGGACTGCTCTGGTGCCCGGGAGAATTGAAGACTCCACGGGAATCCGGATTCTCTGCCGTGCATATAACTCCGGCGGTCTGCGGGCTCCAGTGCCCGGTAAGCTGTCTGGGAGAACCTAACAACGGCACCTCTTTCCCAGACCAGCTGCTCTCCTGAAAAGCTCCTTCTATTACTCCTTAGACCCTCTCTTCCTCTTCCATCTCTCCTCCTGGTCCCTCAATCGAGTGACCTAGCAGCAAAGCTTAGGAGCAAAGACCAAAAACCCAAAGACCTTCCTGTTCCCCCTAGAGGTGATTTTATTCCCTCCCGGGTAACCTCCCACCGTGTAAACTAATGTGGGAGTGCTGGGAATGGGTCCCACCCACCATCCTAGGGTCCACCTGCAGCTGGAGTATCTGCACCTCTTTTACAGGTGCAGTACCCCTCTGTGACGCCTGCTTGGCGGGGCGCCACACTAGCAATTAAAAGAGACGGCTTACGCCCATGTGGACTTGAAACTACAATCAAGAAATGTAAAAAATAGTTATCGCGCTTAGAATATGGTGATGCAAAAATAAATTATTTTTTGTAAAATATTGTTTTTAGCGTGTGAAAGTAGTAAATCGTAAAAACAGATGTTAGGGCCACTTTACACACACCAACTTATCTGTCCAACTTCTGAACAACTTACTGGTTGCAGTGAAATCACATTGCTCCATTTTGTGGCCATGTACAAATGGAACAATGTGTCCATCATTTCACTGCAACCAGTAAGTTGTTCAGAAGTTGGACAGATAAGTTGGTGTGTGTAAAGTGGCCATAAGGCTATGTACAGACACGTTGGTTTTTGGTTTTGGAAAATCTTAGGCTATGTTCATACAGGTAAGGTTTTGCTTCATTTTTGCTGCGTTCTTGTGGTCAAGTTTTGCCTTGGTTTTAAGTATATGTATGCTAATCTAATCCTGTGTTTTTGATTTCCAGCAAAACCTATGTGATGCAGAAAGTATCAACGTCACAGATTTTGCTGCATTTTTGAAAGAATGAGCATGGCAATTCTTTGCTGCGTTTATGCCATAGCTTCTATGGCAAATCCGCTGCAAAATGCAGTAAAAAATGCAGCAAACCTCCCGCCAAGACATCAGAAAAAAAATCAACCCCTAGGATTTGCTGCAGATACTGTTTGCACCAAAAGCCAACGTTTCTGGAGATAGCCTTAGGCTACGTTCACACAGAGCATAATTTTCACGCTTTTTCGCGTGCGCTTTTCCACCAAAAGCGCATCTGCTCTTGCTGTCAAAGTGAATATGAACTTTTGGTGTGCAGACGCTGCGTAAATTTATACCATGCTATTATGAGAGATAGTTTGCGCAAAAAAAGAATCAACATGTCAATTGTTGGTGCTTTTTTGCGCACACTTTCTCCCATAGACCCCATTATAACCGCTGGAATTACGCATCGCCGTTCAGAAAATGTGCAATTCCAGCGTGTATAATGGCGGGCGCTGCAGGATGTGATGTCACACGGGGAGGAAGAGTCCTGTGTTCCTCCCCCTGTGTGACATGTGTGACAGGCCTTCTGGCTTTCGCAGTGTATTACTATACACTGCGAAAGCTAAATAAAAGTAATCAAAAGGTATTTTTTTATTTTTTAATACCTTTTGATTACTTTTATTTAGCTTTCACAGTCTATATTAATACATTGCGAAAGCAAAAAGGCCTGTCACACATGTCACATGGGGGAGGAACACAGGACTCTTCCTCACCTGTGTGACATCACTTCCCTCCTGTGCTTTTGGGGAGAAATGCGTCCGTAAAAAAACGCGGTGTGTGAATGCACCACTTTTTTTATGTGCGTTAAATAGCATGGCCGCAAAAAACGCACACCCCCAAAAGCGCAGGAAATACGCACAGTGTGAACGTAACCTTAGTGTTTCTT
The DNA here is from genome assembly GCA_033576535.1 of Allobates femoralis. Classification (NCBI taxonomy): domain Eukaryota; kingdom Metazoa; phylum Chordata; class Amphibia; order Anura; family Aromobatidae; genus Allobates; species Allobates femoralis. Next base: position 200,072,524 of record JARQOC010000004.1, on the reverse strand, counting down.
GCTTCTGTACACCCCACTAGTCAGCGCGCTACAAAAGGGTACTGCACCCCTAACAGAAGGTGCAGTATGCTTTGTTCTGGTAAGGAGTAGTAGAAGCCTGACGCTCCAGCACCACACACACACACTTAGTGATAGGGGACCAATCAGATGCCCGTTACTAAGGTAACTGGTCCCAGTGGGCGGAGAAGCTAGGATATAAAGTGATGGGGAAAGAGGAACAGTAGTAGAAGTTGCAGAAGAACAGTGGGAAGGAGCAGAACTGGACGGAGAGTGAGTAGTAGAGAAGAGCAGAAGTGAAGAGAAACAGAACAGCAGAGGAGAAGTAACGGGGAGGGCACCTCAACCTGGTGACCCAGACGAGAAAGGGGCAGATAGAGGGTAACCAAATACCCTGGCCCAGTCTGAAGCGGGGTACTGGCTCCGACGTGGATCAGAGGTCTAGCTCTGAACCGCAAATCACCGGCGTGGTCAATGTCTTTTTATATGCTGTACACACTTCTGGAAAACTTGGAACTAGTACACTGTTTTCAACGATCAATAGCTTGGCAATTTCTTCCACGATAGTCATGTCTGCAATTTGTGATTTCAAGCAAGCTCTGAATGACACTAGCTGTGTAGGAAGAGCCAGTGAAAAGTGTTTTTTGAAATGATTCACAAGGTTCTCTCCATCCTTATGCAGATCTTCATCAGATGCGGACTGTAGTGAGCTGGGAAGGATAGCACTGAATTTTTTCACTACTGTATTAAGACTGTGAAATCTTTGTTTTAATCGCATGATAACTGTGATAACTGTGTCCAAGAAGGTGTTAAAGATGTTAACTTTGAAATACTTCTCCGAATCACAGAGCCGTTCAACATGGATCAGAGGTCTATCCCTGAACCGCAAATCACCGGCGTGGTCGATGTCTTTTTAGGAGCACGATCCAACCGCCCTACACCAAGCACGGTCTCCACCAGAAGCACTAAACTGGGTTGGGTTCACCTTTGGAGAGATAAAAGGTTCCCATATTACCTGACGGGCCTGGTTCAAGAAGTGGAATTGTGCAGGGTACCACATAAAAGGACAGAGAAAGTGATAGAGAAGGAACACCAGTGGAGCTTCAGAGAGACACTGCTCACTGCCAGAACCACCCGGTCCACTACTTTAGCTGAAAGAACTACATTACCCTGCAAACCTGCAGATTACCGGAGTGAAGTACCCATTCAGAGTGCGCAACGTGTCTGTGTTCATTTCTAATGAACTGTGGTTTACCTGCTTTATACTTCACAGCGGAGGCCGCGCTGCCCTATTCCACCATTGCTACTTCCAACCCCCCGGGGACTCAGCCCTACCTGTAGAGGGCTACGACATCTTACTGCTGCACATCACCTTGGAGGTTCCAGCAGCGCCGATGCCATCACCGGACCTACAGGTGGCGTCGCGAAAAACTTTATTTATTTTTTTCTTTTCCTTTTTTATTGTCTGCCCCGTAATAGTACGCTCGAGATCCGAGTACCCCGACCCTGGGCGCCAGACACTTCTCCTGAATTTTCCACAAAAGGATTGCTGTGTTTTTTCCTGTGGATTTTCTGCAGATTTGGTGCGTTTTTTTGCGCTTTTTACCGTGTTTTTGCCGCAAATTTGGTTGCTGTATTTTTTCTGCATTGATCCATACCAAAAAAGCAGAAAAGAATTGACATGCTCATTCTTTCAAATCCACTGCAAAAGGTGGGGTGTTGACTATTTTTGTAGTGAACTAAAATAAATGTGTGTGGACTGCTTATCCCAGAATGATATATGTATTGCTTGGAAACAAAAATGCAGGAAAGGCTTAGCATAGATTTATATAAATGTAAGGCAAAACTGAGGCCAAAAAGTGTTTGAACATAGCCCAAATGTGCTACCATTGTAATCATACTGACATGAACAACGCTGTCTTTATCAATTTTACCAAGAAGTGAACGGCATAACAAATTATTTCTGAAAAAAAAACATTAACTGAATTGTTGTTTTTTGTTCATTCATTTCATTTCAACGTTCTACGTTCTTTTTATTCAAAGAATAGAAATGTACAGACTAATAAACATGTCATTGTTTTGGATATTCATATTAATTGCAGGCAAGGCAAGTAATGATAGAAGAGGGGAGGCAGGGCAGTCCTTAGAGGTATAATAAGGACATCACAAGCTGCGTTTACACACAGTAGATAATGCTCTACACATGCCCTCAGTTCAGAGTTGACTAGGCCTATAGCCAGCGTTTATAGACCTGAGGGGCGACAGTAATCTCCATCACTTGAAGAACTGAGACGAAGGTCATTGTAGCCTGTAAATGTGTGATAGGTTTCAGGAGTATGTATTGCCTTACATAGATCAAACAGTAAATTTAACATTAAGAAAGAAATAGTAGGAAGAGCAGTTGGAAAATAGAGAGGAAGAAAATATAGATTGGAAGACAAGCTGGGGGTTGGAAGGGTGTAGGCAGGGAATATAGACAGAGGGAGAGCAGATTAAGAGGAGGGTTGGCAATAAGGAGGGGGTAAAAAAAAAGGTGAGGGGTAGGCACCTTGGATGGGGAACATGAAAACATATCAAGAGGTAATTTGCATGTAGAAGTCCGGAAGAGATCTAAAGTAGCTCACGGTTGCCAGGTTTCTTGAAATGAAACTAAAGTGTGATTTACCAATGCCGCCAGTTCCGCACTGCGATACAGGAGGTTGATTTTATGAAATAACTGGGTTTTGCTAGGGGTTGAGGTGGAACACCAGTGCGTATGTATGAGAGATTTTCCAGCTGCAATAATATAACTGGCCAGACATGAGGCTTTTTTATTTTCAGGCCAGAGTGGGATGTTTAGTTATATTATCTCAGGGGTCAGAGAGGCATGTGTTTTTAAGGCCGAAAAGATTGTCTCTTCCAATTTTTTCCAGTAGGGTTGAATGGCCGAACAGATCCACCAAAGAGGAAGGTAGCTACCCATGTCTGTGGTGCATCTCCAGCATTTATTAGATATGGGAGTATGCCATCTATGTATTTGCTCCGAAGTGGTATACTCACCAAAACGGTAGCCATGAAAAACATCCATCGCACTTAGCAGGAGGCTGTAAGCTCCACTGAGAGGCAACTCAGGTGTCTTAATACCGGAGCACAATCTCCTGCAAACAGCCAAAGCATTGGGGGTGGTTGTGGGCTGGGGGTCAGGGGGGCAGGATGGAGGGCCGGGGCAGGATGGAGCCGGTGGGGCAGGATGGTGGTGGGGGGGCAGGGTGGAGGCAGGGGGCAGGATGGAGGTGGGGGGCAGGATGGAGGCGGGGAGGGCAGGATGCAGCGAGCGGGGCAGGATGGAGTCGGGGGGCAGGATGGAGCTGGGGGGGCAGGATGGAGGTGGGGGAGCAGGATGGAGCAGAGGGGCAGGATGCTGGTGGGGGGGCAGGATGGAGTGATCAGGGCAGGATGGAGCAAGCGGGGCAGGATGGAGTAAGCGGGGCAGGATGGAGCTGGGGGGCAGGATGGTGGCAGGGGGCAGGATGGAGGCAGCGGGGGAGGATGGAGGTGGGGAGGGCAGGATAGGGCAAGCGGGGCAGGATGGAGGCAGGGGGAGAATGGAGGCGGGAAAGCAGGGTGGAGCTGGGGGGCAGGATGGAGTCGGGGGGGCAGGATGGATCAGGGGGGCAGGATGGTGACAGGGGGGGACAGGATGGAGTTGGGGCCGGGGGGCCAGAATGGAGCAGGGGGGCAGGATGGAGCGATCAGGGCAGGATGGAGCAAGCAGGGCAGGATGGAGTGAGCGTGGCAGGATGGAGCCGGTGGGGCAGGATGGTGGGTGGGGGGCAGGATGGAGGCGGTGAGGGCAGGATGGAGTGAGCAAGGCAGGCTGGAGGTGGGGGAGCAGGGTGGAGCCGGGGGGGCAGGATGGAGTCGGGGGGGCAGGATGGATCAAGGGGGCAGGATGGTGGTAGGGGGGAGACATGATGGAGCCGGGGCAGACAGGACAGAGCCGGAGGGCAGGACGGAGCCGGAGGGGGCAGGATGGAGCCGGAGGGTGCAGGATGGAGCTGGGGGGCAGGATGGTGGCGGGGAGTCAGGATGGAGTGAGCGGGGCAGGATGGAGTGAGCTGGGCAGGATGGTGGTGAGGGGGCAGGATGGTGGCGGGGGCAGGATGGAGGTGGGGGCAGGATGGAGGCGGGGAGGGCAGGATGGATTGAGCAGGGCAGGATGGAGGCGGGGGAGCAGGCTGGAGGCGGGGGGGGATAGGATGGAGCTGGGGCAGGCAGGACAGAGCCGGAGGGCAGGACGGAGCCGGAGAGGGCAGGATGGAGCTGGAGGACGCAGAATGGAGCTGGGGGGGGCAGGATGGAGCCGGGGGCAGGATGGTGGCGGGGGGGCAGGATGGAGTGAGCTGGGCAGGATGGTGGTGAGGGGCAGGATGGTGACAGGGGGGCAGGATGGAGGCGGAGGCAGGATGAAGGCGGGGAGGGCAGGATGGAGTGAGCAGGGCAGGATGGAGGTAAGGGGGCAGAATGGAGGTGGGGGCAGGATGGAGGTGGGGAGGACAGGATGGAGCGAGCAGGGCAGGATGGAGGCGGGGGGCAGGATGGAGGCGGGGGAGCAGGATGGAGGTGGGGGGGCAGGATGGAGCCGGGGGGGCAGGATGGATCAGGGGGGCCGGATGGTGGCGGGGGGGACAGGATGGAGCTGGGTCAGGAGGATGGAGCCGGGGTGGCAGGATGGTGGGGCAGGGCAGGATACGAGGGGCAGGATGGTGGCAGGGGGGCAGGATGGAGCGAGCCAGAGGAGCAAGGCAGATTGTGGCAGGGGGCAAGATGGACCCGGGGGGGGCAGGATGGATCAGGGGGGCAGAATGGTGGCAGGGGGGGACAGGATGGAGCCGGGTCAGGCAGGATGGAGCCGGGGTGGCAGGATGGAGCTGGGGGCAGGGGGCAGGATGTAGTCGGGGGGCAGGATGGTGGCGAAGGGGCAGGATGGAGGCGGGGGCAGGATGGAGGCGGGGGAGCAGGATGGAGGCTGGGGGGCAGGATGGTGGCATGGGGGGCAGGATGGAGCCAGGGGGGCAGGATGGAGCTAGGGGGGGCAGGATGGAGCTGGGGGCGGAGGCCAAGATGGAGGTGGGAGGCAGGATGGAGCCGGGGAAGGGGGCAGGATGGAGCTGGGGGGGCACGATGGAGCCAGGGGGGCAGGATGGATGCGGGGGGCAGGATGAAGGCAGGGGGGGCAGGATGGAGCTGGTGGGGGCAGGATCCCCCTCGCCCCCTCTGTTCTCACCTGTCTTCTCCAGCTACAAAGTCGCACTCTGTAGTACAGCGGTCATGTGACAGGGTGGGCTGTGTGACGTCACATGACCGCTGTACTAGAGAGCGCGACTCTGTAGCTAGATGGAGAAGACCGGTGAGAACAGTGGGAGGAGAGGGGGAGGCGGCGGGTACCGCTGCTGGGGGTTAGAGTGAGCCGGCGGACAGGTGAGTATCCTCACTGAGGATTTTTTTTATTTTTACTTTTACTATGGAGGAGCGGGGGCCAGGAGGAGCGGGGGGCCGCGGGGGGCTGCGGGGGGGCCGCAGGGAGCGCGAGCAGAGGGTAAATTTTGAATTTTGCGCGCCGCTGCTTTTTTGCATACTGGCCACTTTCGTCTGCGGTGCGCGATTTCAGCCTCAGACGGAAATGGCCATTAGGCAATTAATAGTTGGCAATTAAACAATTAAACAAAAGTAAACAATTGGCAAAAGAGCAATTAGAACACAGCGGACATTTCAAAGGGAAAATAACTTTACAGGGGGGAAAGATAGAGTGAACGCAAGTGATCAAGATGATAGACAGCTAAAGAAATACTGCCACATCGAGTTTTTCATTCAAGCCTAAGCCACCTTGCGCTCCCGTATCTAAAATCCACCTAGCTTCCTTACGTAAAAGGGCTTTATGGAGATCGTCTCCTTTTGATGTAGATGACAACTTTTCAATACCAGCAAATGTCGATACATTAGAATTCCCATTATGTCACTCTCGAATAGTTGGATTAGCCTCAAGAACCCTTTCCCGAGAAAATTGAATTGTAATGCTCCCTAAATCTAACAAATAGGGGACGAATGGTCTTACCAATATAAAGACGGCCGCAAGGACAAAAGATTATATAAACCACCAAACTAGTACTACAATTAATCAAAGATTTAACTGAATAGTAAACATTACCCATAAGAAGAAATTTACTTGTTTTGTAAAAACCGCACCAAGGGCAATTACCGTATATACTCGCGTATAAGCCGAGTTTTTCAGCCCAAGAATTGGGCTGAAAAGTCCCCCCCTTCGGCTAATACGCGAGTCACTGTATACACTGTATACAGTATACAGTCCCCCCCCATCAGTATACAGGACCCCCTCTTGAGAAGCAATCCTGTAAAGGAAGAGATTAGTATACTAGTCCCGCCGCCGCTATCGCGCTCCTCCGGCTTCATCCAGCGTTCCTTTTCCGGCTTCCTCCAGTGGGCGCAGGCAATGACGTCATTGTCTGCGCGCCAGAGGAGGAAGCTGGAAGATGCTGGATGAAGCCGAAGGAGCGCGATAGTGGCGGCGGGACAGCGGCAGGGATAAATATACTAATCTCTTCCTTTACAGGACTGCTACACAAGGGGGGGGCCCTGTATACTGATATGGGGGGGGCTGCTGTATACTACCTAAAGGCTCTTGTATACTACCACTGGGGCTGCTGTATACTACCACTGGGGCTGCTGCTGCTGTATATATCACTGGGGCTGCTGCTGTATATATCACTGGGGCTGCTGCTGTATACTACCACTGGGGCTGCTGTATACTACCACTGGGGCTGCTGCTGTATATACCACTGGGGCTGCTGCTGTATACTACCACTGGGGCTGCTGCTGTATACTACCACTGGGGCTGCTGTATATACCTCTGGGGCTGCTGTATACTACCTCTGGGGCTTTGTATATACCTTGGTGCGTATACTACACTGGGGCTGCTGTATACTACCACTGGGGCTGCTGTATACTACCACTGGGGCTGCTGTATATACCTCTGGGGCTGCTGTATACTACCACTGGGGCTGCTGCTGTATATACCACTGGGGCTGCTGCTGTATACTACCACTGGGGAGGCTGCTGTATACCACACTGCTGGGGGCTGTATACCTGTGTTGGGGTCCACCCTCGGCTTATACACGAGTCAATAGGTTTTCCCAGGTTTTGGGGGCAAAAGTAGGGGGGTCGGCTTATACACGAGTATATACGGTCCCGCATTTAAAATTTCACTTTACATTTTGTTATCCAGTTACTATGTTCTGCAGGTTGTATCCTTTTCTGTACAAGAACGTCACCCAAATTAAGTCCCTTCTGAAGCACAGATTGCATTTCTGGAGTCAAGGTTTCTTGTGACAGATTGAAAATTTTTAAGTCCTTATTTTCTAGTCTCTCCAAGAAACCGGTTATTTTTTCGCTTTCTTCGACGTGTTCTTCGTCTAAAGGGCAAGTATCACTTGGAACTAAATAATCAGCTGATTTTTTAGAAGGTAATTCCTCACAAGAGCTGGAGTCTAATTCGGGTTCTGGTACAAGTACCGATGGTTTCTTAAGTTTTTTTTTAACAGGTGGTGTTTTAGGGTTCTTTGGGCCTTTTGGAGTATTAGGTTTAGGGTTTCTATTCTTCTTTTTCGGTGTCTCTGAAAATTTACTCCAAGCGAAGATTTTATTATCTTCATAATCAGCTTTATCTCATGAATTTCTCTTTCTTTTTATTTTTTACTAGAAATAGGCCCAATGCTATCGCATCGGGAGGGCATCACTGCCACGCTGTGCTCTTTGTGGCCCCCCTGCGCACCCCTTGACCACCCTGTGCTCTCTTTGCCTCTCTGCTCCGCCTTGTGTCTCTGCCCCCTCTTCTCTCTGTCTTTCTCCCTGTGTCTCTGCCCCCCCTTTATTCTCTCTGCTGCCCCGTGTCTCTGCCCTCTCATCGTCTCTCTCCTTCCCATGTTTCGGCTCCCCTTGAGTCATTCTGGTGACCCCTTGTTCTCAGCCCCCCTTCAGTCTTTCTGGTCTCCCCTGTGCTCTGTCCCTTTAATCTTTTTAGTCCTCCTTATTTCTCGCCTCTTTCATCTCTGCTCCTTTCCTCCCCCCCCCCTTCGTCTCTCTGCAACCCTTCAGTCTTTCTGGTCCCCCTTATGTCTCTCTGCCCCCTTCTGTCTGTCTGCTGCCTCCTTTCGTTTCTCTGCTCCCCTTCCTTGTCTCTGCTCCCCCTTCAGTGTCTCTACTACTCCTTCAGTGTTTCTGGTTTCTCCCTTCAGTCTTTCTGGTCCCCCCTTGTTTCTCTGCCTCCTCCTTCAGTGTTTATGGTCCCCCTTATGTTTCTCTGCTCCCGTTTAGTATTTCTGGTGCCCCCCTTTTGTCTCTATGTCCCCCCTTCATCTCTCTGCCTCCCTTCATTGTTTCTAGTCCCCCTTATGTGTCTCTGCTCCCCTTCAGTATTTCTGCTCCCTCCTATGTGTCTCATCCCCCACTTGCGTCCGTGGTCCTCCTCCCTTTTGTCTCAATATCCCCCCTTCATCTCTGTGTCCCCCTTCCCTTCATCTCTCTGTCCCCCTTCAGTGATTCTAGTCTCCCTTATGTCTCTGAGCTCCCCTTTCTTCTCTGCTGCCCCCCTTTCGTGTCTCTCTGCCCCCTTCAGTCTTTGTGGTCCCCCCTTATGCTTCTTTGCCCCCACTTCAGAGTCCCTGCCCCCTTTCAGTCTTATTGGTCACCCCTTATGTTTCTCTGCCCCCCCTTCAGTGTTTCTGGTCGCCCTTGTTTCTTTGCCTCCCTCTTCAGTGTTTCTGCTCCTCCTTATGTGTCCCTGCTGCTCTTGAGTATTTCTGTTCCCCCCTTGATGTCTCTGTCCCCCTTTCCTCTCTGCCCCCCCCCCCTTTTATCTCTATGTTCCCCCTTCTTATGTTTCTGGCCCCCTTCAGTATTTCTGGTCCACCCTTATGAATTTCTGCCCCCCTTTCGAGTCTATGTTACCCCCTTCATCTCTCTGCCCCCTTCATTCTTTCTGGTCCCCCCTTATGTTGCTCTGCCCCTTTCAGAGTCCCTGCCCCCATTTAGTCATTCTGGCCACCACTTGTCTTTCTGGCTCTCCTTCTGTCTTTCTGGACCCCTCCATGCTCTCTCTGCCCCCACTTCCCTCTCTGCCCCTTTTTCATCCTTTCTTGCACCCCCCTTCCATCTCTCTGCCCCCCCTTGAGTGTTTCTGGTCTCCTCTTATGTCTCTCTGTCCCCTTGAGTCATTGTGGTCACCCCTTGTCTCTCTGCCCCCCTCCTTCAGAATTTCTGGATCCCTTTATGTCTGTCTGCCGCACTTCCTTCTCAGCTCACCCTCTTTAGTGTTTCTGCACCCCTCTTCTCTGTCTCCAGCTTTTGTGGTCCCCTCTTATGTGTCTGTTTCCTCTTTAATGTTTCAGCTCCCCCTTCTGCCTCTTTGCCTCCCCTTCTCTCCCTCCCAGCTGTGACAGCTCCATGTCATAGCTGGGAAGCAGTGTAGCGTAGAGGAGGCGGAGCTAGGGTGATGCACGGTCATGTGAATGATCACATGACTGTGACATCAGCAAAGGTCCTATCTGAATAGGTAAGTTGTCGGGGGTCTGTGGCCGGCGAAGGGGGGCGCGGTGGTCTACTGTGGGGGGGGATGTGTGCACCGGAGGGTGGGTGTGTGAGGGTGTACTACGGGGGAATGTGGGCGTGGGGGTCTATTGCAGGGGCGTGCGGGTGCTGGAGGGGAGGTGCGGGGGTGTGCGGGCACGGGAGTGTATTGCAGGGGCGCGCGGGTGCTGGAGGGGAGGTGCAGGGGTTTGCGGGCACGGGAGCCTGCAGCCAGCCACCGGCAGCCTGCGCCATGTTAGCATACCTATCAGTTGGGTGTGCTAATATGGCGGCGCTTCCGGGGCAGCGCAGTGCATACTTGCCTAAGCCAGTTTCAGTCCAGTCCGGATCTGACGTCATTTCGAGCAGAAACGGACGGAAGCTGGCTTAGGCAATTATTATATTAGATTTCAGCTTGTAAAGGAATGAGTTTTCGATCAAGTTTTTTCATAAACTTCTCCCATTTGTTCTTGCTAATTCTGGACTCTAGTTCTTGTCGGAGAGAAATTAAATCCGTAGTGATTTTAACATGATCACACTCATTTTTATGTAAAACGAGCTCTAAAACTTTTTTTTGAGCTTTCATGCTGAACTTGTTCCCATTTCTGGGGAAAAGAGACATCATCATTATCAATAGCAATATTTTTAACAACCTGTAAACCTCTTGGTACTCTGTTGCAGGCCACATAGGAATGTAATGACTGGACCGTCCAAAAAAAGACGTATCTCTTTTTCGGCCAAGTTAGAAATCTTTATCTCTACGCTTTTGTCTGTCATTACAGAAATTGCGTCTTCTGTGCTGCAATCGGCAAAAAAGATGTCTGCATCCTCCTTCCCTACACGATAGTCCACTGCTAGAAGCCATAATGCCCCTACAAATGCAACAGCTGTGTGCTGATAAGTGATTTGAGGATCCGAGTAGTTGTGCTCCTTACACAGGACCCACAGAAACGCCTACTGCACGAAACGCTGTGCCGTTGTCCTTATCTACATCCCCTTCCCCCCTGCACTATGTACCCTCGAATGGAATAAATTGTTGACACGCAATTGAAGACCGGTGAGTGCAGCTTTTCCTTTACTTTATTCGAATATGTTACACTGTCAGGCGTGCACTGCCGGTGACATCCACTTGCTTACAGCGTGTTGAATGGAGTGCTGTATCGAGTGTTAGTAGCCCAGCTTTTTTCCTTCTCTTGGACTACAAACATTTTTTACCTGGTACTATCATAGTGATATTATGGTTTGGATTGTTCCTGGACATGCCAGATTAATTAAATCTGTCCACAATATTCTAGTCTTAAATGGGAATCTGTGACCAGAGTTTTGCTATCCCGTCTGAAAGCAGCATAATATAGGGACAGAGACCCTGATTCCAGTGATATCACTTACTGGGCTGTTGATCTTATTTTGATACAATTACTGTTTTATCTGCTGCAGATCTACCGATTCTCTGAATAATGAACTGTGTATAACCCCAACCACACCACTGATTTTCAGCTTTTTCCAATGTAGCGTTTACACAAAAAGCTATTAATCATTGGTGGGGGCTAGTCAGGGGCTGGCTGCCAAATTTTGGCCTGGGGACAAGCACACAGCAGTGGCAAGCAGTGGGCTTCCTTGCTGCAGCCAGCTGTCACTGTATCATGACAGGGGAGCTTCATGGGCAGATCGGCTGCACAGACCACATGCAGATGGCCAGGGTAGTCCTGAAACTGCTGCTTGACCACTGGTCTGGAGGGCATCTGCCTCCCTGCCCCCTGGGCCAGCCAACCCCTAGGGATAGTTACACAATGCTCATAACTATGGTAGACTATTCAGCAGAATGGTCTTCTGTCTCCTGCTGATAAAACAGTAATTTTAACAAAACAACAACAGGCAGCCCAGTAAGTGACCCATCACTAGAATCAGAATCATTTTCTGTAAATTATGCTACTCTCAGGCTAGGTAAAAAAACTTGGTGAAAGATACCCTCTAAGGCTATGTTCACACGTGGCGCTTTTGGCTGGCAGTATTCGGCAGTGTCGCTTTTTTGCATGCTGCTGCATGCCGACGTTGCGCTTTTCTCAGCGCGCTTTCCCCGAGGCCATGTTAACATGTAGCCTACAGGGAAAGCGAGCCGAAAAAAACGCCAAGAATTGGCATGTCAATTCTTTTTGCGTCGGCGCTTTTGCAGTGAAGTTGCCAGCGCAAATATATACGGCATCTGCACACCTTCCAGCAAGAGCCATAGCTTTTGCTGGAAGGCATTACCAACTTTGTTTTGCACTGCTTTTACACAAGTGCTCAAAAACGCTGCTTAAAGGGATCCTGTCACCCCAAAACGCATGTAAACCTATTAAAACCTGTCCCTAGAGCATATTAACACTATCCCTACACTCTTTTTATCTCCTAAAAGCATTAAGTGACATTGAATAAAAACGTTTTATAAGTACCTGATTAGTGCTGATAATGAGTGACTATGCTATTCATAGTCACTCATCAAGACTGCCCCTCTGCTTCATAGCACGCCTGAATAGGCGTGATCTACATCCAGGATTCAAATTCGTGCCTCCCCGCTGTGCCCTGTGTCGTAGGAGGCTGCAGTGTGGCTGGTGACGCGATCCGCGTCATTCCCGGCGCCTGGTGACGTATTTAGACCGGCGCCGCGCTGTTAGCTTCAAAATGCGCACTGCGCATGCGCATTGGGCATGCGCAGTGCGCATTTTGAAGCTAACAGCGCGGCGCCGGTCTAAATACGTCACCAGGCACCGGGAATGACGCGGATCGCGTCACCAGCCACACTGCAGCCTCCTACGACACAGGGCACAGCGGGGAGGCACGAATTTGAATCCTGGATGTAGATCACGCCTATTCAGGCGTGCTATGAAGCAGAGGGGCAGTCTTGATGAGTGACTATGAATAGCATAGTCACTCATTATCAGCACTAATCAGGTACTTATAAAACGTTTTTATTCAATGTCACTTAATGCTTTTAGGAGGTAAAAAGAGTGTAGGGATAGTGTTAATATGCTCTAGGGACAGGTTTTAATAGGTTTACATGCGTTTTGGGGGTGACAGGATCCCTTTAAAAGCAGAAATACGCCTGCATTATGCTACATTAGGGATGGGTGAGTCTACTCGCTACTATTCGGCGAGTGCCGAATAGTAGCGGTATTCGTGTACTCGCTACTCGCCGAGTAAATTAGGATTGCTCGGGAGTAGCAAGTACTGAATACTTTTGCAATGTATCAATAGATACACTGCAAAAGTCCTGTAAAATAAAGGAAAAGTGGTTAAAAAATATAAAAATCGGATACTCACCTTAACCGACAGCTGTACCGGGACCGGCCGATGCACATCCTTTCATGTAAAAGGACCTGTCACTCTCTCAGCCAATCAGATGGCTGGGAGAGATCTGGCCAATCAGATGCCGCCATGTCACAATGACGTAATCGCTAGCGGCCACCTGATTGGCCAGATGGAAAGGTCCTCGGTGTACCTGAGAGGACCTTTCCATCTGGCCAATCAGGGGCTAATGTCGACGCTGCGTATTTGAGTTTATTTGCTGTGGAAGTGGTGTGGACTTGTGTCCTGCATTTTTGGACTTGAAGAATTGGCAGTAGACTGGAAATGCACTGAAAATCCACAGCAATGATTGACATACTGCAAATTTTCCCGCAGCAAAATCCATTTCCACAGGTCAAAGAGTCACAGTATGGGTACAACGCTTCCAAAAACCCATAGACTGCTGGGAGCTTGCTGGGCTGCGGATTTGATACAGAAAATATGCAGCGTGTGCACAAGCCCGAAAGGATATAAAATACACTACAAATGAGTAAGGCATGAAATAATAAATAATCATAATGTACAACACTCAATATATTCAAGGTGAGAATAGTTCAGAAGTGTTTAATGAAGCATATACATTTAATATTGGCCACATTACAGCTATTGTAGCAGACCATGATTGTATTACTAGTGACTTGTATCTGTTCTTTATTCTTCATATACAGAATTGTTTCCTTTCTATTAATAGTCAATGAAAGTTCAAGAGAACCAAAAGGTGTGAGCTATAAGGTTGCAAAATCCTGTACCTGTGGGACATTTAGATTGGATTACAGTCTGATTTGTAATATGAAATAATTTTGAAACACTTAAAAAAACACTGTGCAGATATAGCAGATTTTACCATCAATGTGGCATTGTTACATTGCCAAGTAGCTCCATGCAATGCTCACACGTCGCCATCTAAAGGCGAGTAATGTTACAGCAAGGTTTTTTAACCTGAAACTAATTACAACCTCTGGCAAAAATTATGGAATCACCTGGCTTTGAGGATGTCCATTCAGTTGTTTAATTTTGTAGAAAAAAAGCAGATCACAGACATGGCACAAAACTAAAGTCATTTCAAATGGCAACTCTCTGCCTTGAAGAAACAGTAAAAGAAACCTTGACAAAAAAAAATGTACTAGCCCAGTAGCTGTTACTTTTGTAGACCAAGCAGGTGGAAAATTATGGAATCACTCAATTCTTAGGAAAAAATTCTAGAATCATGACAAATAAACAAACAAAGCAATACTCAAATACATTACTAGTATTTTGTTGCACCACCTCTGGCTTTTATAACAGCTTGCAGTCTCTGAGGCATGGACTTAATGAATGACAAACAATACTCATCATCAATCTGATATCAATGTAAAGTTGGGCATTTATTGAAGTTGTAATGACAGCCATCTCCTAAGTACCTTTACCTGACATGCAGCCCCATATCATCAATGACTGTGGAAATTTGCATGTTCTCTTCAGGCAGTCATCTTTATAAATCTCATTGGAACGACACAAAACAAAAGTTCCAGCATCATCACCGTGCTCAATGCAGATTCCGCGATTCATCACTCAATATGACTTTCATCCAGTCATCCACAGTCTACTATTGCTTTTCCTTAGGCCATTGTAACCTTGTTTTTTTCTGTTTAGGTGTTACTGATGGCTTTTGTTTAGCTTTTCTGTATGTAAATCCCATTTCCTTTAGGTGGTTTCTTACAGTTCGGTCACAGACATTGACTCCAGTTTCCTCCCATTCGTTCCTCATTTGTTTTTGTTGTGCATTTCCTGTTTTGGAGACATGTTGCTTTAAGTTTAAGTCTTGACGCTTTGATGTCTTCCTTGGTCTACCAGTATGTTTCCCTTTAACAACCTTCCCATGTTGTTTGTATTTGGACCAGATTTTAGATACAACTGACTGTGAACAACCAACATCTTTTGCAACATTGCGTGATGATTTACCCTCTTTTAAGAGTCTAATAATCCTCTCCTTTGTTTCAATTGACATCTCTCGTGTTGGAGCCATGATTCATGTCAGTCCACTTTGTGCAACAGCTCTCCAAGGTGTGATCACTCCTTTTTAGATGCAGACTAAGGAACAGATCTTATTTGATGCAGGTGTTATATTTGGGAATGAAAATTTACAGGGTGTTTCCATAATTTGTTCCTCAGAATTGAGTGATTCCATAATTTTTCCCCCTGCTTGATCTACAAAAGTAACTTTACTGGTTAGCATATGTTTTTTTTCAAGATTTCTTTTAGTGTTTCTTCAAGGCAGAGAGTTGCCATTTGAAATGACTTTAGTTTTGTGCCATGTCTGTGATCTGCTTTTTTTCTGAAAAATTAAACATCTGAATGGACATCCTCCAAGCCAGGTGATTCCATAATTTTTCCAGGGGTTGTATTAGATTGTACATGTTGCAATGTTTTTTTTTAAAGCTGGATAGGTCAAAGAATGTAGAACAGATGATTGACATTCAGTAAGGTCTACTAGGCCAAATTATACAAGCCTCACATCTTTGACATATTATAATACAATTAATACACTTGAGACTCCCTTAAGTGTCTGCTTGGAGTGTCTAAGAAGCAATGGAGGAAACTATGAGGCTATAGCCCTTTTCCTTTCCTATATTTCTGCCACTTTTTCTGAGTTATGATTAAAAATGACCTAACTTTAATACATTGTATATCACCCTCACCTTTGTTGGCATATGACCAGATGTCACGTGGACTTAAAAGTAGATGTGTGTCCATTTCTAGTGATCTCAGGCGCTGTATAATGTGCACATTGATCTCTTGCTATGAAAGATGTGTATAACACTGTGGTGACGGTCATCCTAGCATCTTATCCAAAAAAGTTATTATACTTTATTCATACAGTCCTCATTATTCAATAGCCCACTTTCAGCTGTATGGAGCTTGAATGGTAGCTTCTTGTACACAGTCCCATCTTTAGTGCTATATACCACATCACATTCGCCTAAATTCTCCTCTAATTCACTCTCATATTCCTGTTTGCAATCATCCTGAGGGCTATCTCCGAGCCTTTCATAGCTCTGCTTCCAGCAAAACACCTTCTTGGATTTAAGCCCCCATATACTTAGCAGTGCAATAGTAAACACCAACAGTAATGAGACCAGAACAGGAGCCGCAGCAGAAACGTGTGGATAGTCAGTGGAGCTGGCTGGAAACTTTGGGTTCTTCAAAGCAACTTGCTCGGCTTCTAGTTGTAGATGCTTTATGCACAAAACTGAAATGCAAGTAAATATTTGATTAAATATTGTATATTCTTTCATGCCCTTTTTCTAACTCAAGCATTAACAGTTGGCTTTATTCATAAGTTTATATAATGAGAAGAACAAATCCTGTGAATGAGGGGAACTACAGCCATACTTCAGCTGCTGCCCCCTGACTGCTGAGCCCTCCCTCGGGATCACAGAGGTCTCCCATAGGGTGACACGAAGGGGAGTTACATCCCTTTCTGGGGTTGTCTCCGCCACTCATGTGTATATCCTACTGCCCTCCAGCTTTTGGCCTCTCTCTGGAGGACCTGGACCTGTTGGGCAGCCGGTACATGGACCCGCTCCAGTGCGGTGAGAGATCCGATCAGCAGGCAGGGTAGCTTTTGGAGGGCAGCATTCTTATCTGACAGCGACTCCCTCCTTTGCTGAGGCTCAAGCATGGCTGGTCGGCGGATACCCAACCGCCGGCTGTTTTGAGCCTGGCTATTGATTTGAATCAGAGCGGGCTCAGATTATTGCGCTTGCTCTGACAAAAGGATCTGCCAACCCGCCATTTTCAAATCGCAGAAGCATTCGTCTGCTATCGGGGAAGGGGAGTAGCAAGGGGGGAGCACAGGAAGGTTGCATACAAGGGAAAGAAGATCACACTACTGAAGGGGTTAACTCTTGGTTAGTGACCACAGCCACGACCCAAAATACAGGGCCAGTGTAGCAAACATAAACAACAGCAGTGGTATATCTACATGAGGTATTTCACCCAAAATATTCGATCTTCCCCCCCCTCTTAGCCCCGGGTTGTGGGACAAGTCAGGGTTAATAACAAAACATTCCCTTTCCCTTCCTCTTTTCACACGTAATCATACATTTTAACCCCATACAGGCCCGTAGTACTGAGGAACAAGCATCCAATACCCACATAGCAACTCAGGGAGGAACATACAGCAGTGCCAAATTAGAAAGGAAAGAAATATAGTGTCTTTTAACATTGACCATTGATTGGAAATATACAAGTACTAATAACTACCCTAATTTAGAATCACAAGGAGGAAAATTGATGTTACTTTTCCAACCCAATATTACAATTAACTGTAATTGCACCACATCAGAAAGATTGAACTGTCACATATTTTCAGCATTAAATTCTGGCTCCAACACATATGAAGTTCACAGAAGAATGCCACACAATAAGAACAACATCACTATATAAGCTGTAACATTTAACCCTTATCCGGCTGAATAGGTACAATTGTAACTATTCCGTTTTAAAATTGCAATAACTTTTTTTCGAAAAGACGTAGAAGGCTGAAATTTCATGACATCTCTACATTTTTGATCCAGAATATATTGGCCAAATTTCAATAAAATATCTCCACCCGCTTCCGAGATAAGGGGTCGAGATCTTTTTGCATCCATAACAAGCTGCATAGGTACTAATGTACCTCATATATTTTGAATGAAGATAATGCAAGGGAAAAAGCATAATTTTTTTTTAAATGATAATGCTATTTAACTATTATAAACAAGTAAAAAAACTGTTCATTTACATTATAAAAGAAAATGTAAGAAACTTTTTTATTGATTTTCTTCGCAAGTAATGCATGTTGGCTTTGCTACCGAGTGTTCATCGCAAATGGGTTTCACACAAACCACACAAGACTTTCTAGTCTTACGTTGTTTTCGCTTCAGGTTTTGGCAGACATAGCAACTACCAACAACAGGGGAGGGTCCACGACTACCATGAGGTATTTGAGGGTCAGCTGCTGCTTGCGATGCTACCATAATGCATCGTCCAAGCACCATTTCTACTGCACCTTGAAGAAAATGGTTTCTCATTATCATTCGGTTTGTACTACGATCTTCAATTGCAGGCATACACAGCTGATTTGTGAGATCTTTCAGGAACTTTCTTCGTTGATCCTTTGCCCTGAAGCTTGGATTGTGTTCTCTATAGATGATGTAGAATGCTAACCCAGTGACGTCAATCATATTGTAGAAAAATGCCAAAGTCCAACGTGATGTTTGTCGTTTCACAGTGTACTCTCCCAACATTTTATCCATAACATCAACGCCACGTTTTGTTTTGTTGTAGTATTTTATTATCTCTGGCTTGGCTGCTAGTGTCTCTTCAACTTCTCCCGTCATGTGCATAGATGATAGAAGCACGACTGATTTGTTCTTCTTTGGTACATATGAACAGACTGTTGCATCATGATTGTAGGCAAAATTTGTCGAGTTTACAGGCCTTTCTTTGGCAGGCTGCATGTTGCTAGGTAGGAACCTTTTGTTTTTTCTCACTGTACCAACTAGTGTCATGTTCCAGGAGTTCAATACCTTAGCTAGTTCCATGGTTGTAAAGAAGTTATCGGTGGTGACATTTATACAAGCTCACTACTTCCAATACTGTTCGTTCACCAATGTTTACTTGTCGAGGACCATCAGTTGGTTTCCCAGGGTAGAGCTGACCTTGTAATGGGAAGGCGTTTGACGAGTCACAAGCCCAGAAAATCTTTATGCCATATTTTAGCTGGTTTTGAAGGTATATACTGGGTAAATTTAGTATGGCCTCTAAATGGAAATAATTGCTCGTCGACGGAGATACAATGATATGTCTTGTAGGATCTCTCCAGATTTCTGTTCAGCATTGTCCAGATGTCCCGTATTGGTGCAGCTTTATCTGTTTGCACACTTTCTGCACGTGTATTTTTGTTGTCAAATCTGATAAATCTGAATGTCATCTTGAAGCGGTCACGAGACATGGCTGCACGTATAAGAGGCAGAGCAGCAACATTCCACATTTCCTCCAGATTCTCTTTGTTGGCTCTGTGAACACCAGCAGCAATCAGTATGCCCAAAAATGCATGAAGTTTCCTACCTTCGTATCCAAGAAATTAAAGACTTCACAAGCCTAGAAATGTGTGTGCTATGAGATGAACAGCAAAATGGCTAATGAGAGGAGGGAGGCAGGAAGAGAAGTAGAAGCCACTCCCAGTTTGAATTAACTTAATTGACAGCAACATACCGTATATACTCGTGTATAAGCCGAGTTTTTCAGCCCACAAATTGGGCTGAAAAGTCCCCCCCTCGGCTTATACACGGGTCTATACGGTAATGCTGTGGGGGGGGGCTGTGACCGGGAGCTGGAGGAGGCAGGAGGGGGCCGCGGTGACCGCAGGCGGTCACGTGGGGCCGCCTCATTAGTGCAATGAATATGCACGGCATCCCCCCGTCCATCAACGGCGGGGGATGCCGTGCATATTGCACTGCACAGCCCCCCTCCTTAATATGCGTCCCGCAGTATTAATAAACAGCCCCCCCCCTCCTTATCATGGCCCCCCAGGCTGCGGTAGCTGTCAAAATAACAAACAGTTTATACATCACCTTCCGACGCAGCTCTGCGCTCCTCCGGTCCTCTGCCCTCCGCTCGCCGGCTTCTTCTTTCTTCTTGTGCCGGTGTCATGTGACCGGGCGCAGGAGATGACGTCATTTCCTGCGCGCGGTCACAGAAGTCGGCACAACAAGAAGAAGCAGCCGGCGAGCGGAGGGCAGAGGACCGGAGGAGCGCAGAGCTGCGTCGGAAGGTGATGTATAAACTGTTTGTTATTTTGACAGCTACCGCAGCCTGGGGGGCCATGATAAGGAGGGGGGGGGCTGTTTATTAATACTGGGGCTGTATATACCTCTGGGGCTGCTGGATAGTACCACTGGGGCTGTATACTACCACTGGGGCTGTATATACCTCTGGGGCTGCTGGATAGTACCACTGGGGCTGTATACTACCACTGGGGCTGTATACTACCACTGGGGCTGTATACTACCACTGGGGCTGCATATACCTCTGGGGCTGATGTATACTACCACTGGGGCTGTATATACATC